>CAUYQG010081955.1:0-86887 GCA_963574415.1 Tarsius wallacei
AAGGTTTTTGCCAGATTCTTTTGGGTTTTCAAGGTACAGGATCATGTTGTCTGCAAAGAGGGGTAACTTAGCTTCCTCTTTTCCTATTTCAATAGCCCAAATTTCCTTCTCTTGTCTGATTTCTCTAGCTAGGACTTCCAACACTTGTTGAACAGGAATGATGAGAGTGTGTATCCTTGTCTTGTTCTGGTTTTCAGGGGAAATGCTTCCAATTTCAGTCTGTTTAGCTGGATGTTGACTGTGGGTTTCTCAAAATGGCTCTTACTATTTTGAGGTTTGTTCTATCTATGTAAGTGTTCAAGGGTTTTTATCAAGAAGGGATGTTGGATTTTATCAAAAACTTTTTTGCTTCTAATGATATAATCATGTGGTTCTTGTTTTATATCTGTTAATATATTTAGTTACATTTATAGTCTTGCAGATGTTGAACCAGCCCTGTATCCTGGGGTGAAGCCTACTTGGTCTTGGTGGATGATTTTTGAGGTGTGTTGTTGGATTCGGTTTGCTAAAATCTTATTGAGAATTTTTGCATCTATATTCATCAAGAATATTGGCCTGCACTTCTCTTTCTTTGTTGAATCTTTACCTGGTTGGGGTATCAATGTGATGTTAGCTTCATAAAATGATTTGAGGGGAGTTCTGTCTTTCTCAATTACCTGGAATACTTTCAATAGAATTGGTATCAGCTCCTCCTTGTATGTTTCATAGACTTCTGCTGGAAAGCCATCTGGTCCAGGGTTTTTTGGGTTTTTTTTAATAGGTAGTTTTCTTATGACAAAGTCACTTTCCTTTTTTTTTTTTTTTTTTTGAGTTGGAGTCTCTGTCGCCCAGACTGAGTGCAGTGGCCGCTCCCGGCCACCGCAGCCTTGAATGCCGGGCTCCGGCGATCCTTCCGCCTCAGCCTTCCAAGTTGCTGGAAATACAGGCGCGCGCCGCCACGCCTGGCTAATTTTTTGATTTATTGGTCTATTTAGGGTCTCAATTTCTTCTTATTTCAACCTAGGGAGATTGTATGATGTCAGAAAGTCCTCCATTTCATTTAGGTTTTCATGGTTTTTTTTCCATACAAATGGACATAGTAATCTCTGATAATCTTATGTATTTATTTGGGGTCAGTTTGACTTGATCTTTTGCATTTCTGATTCTCAATCTAACTAGGGGTTCATCAATCTTATTTATACATTCAAAGAACCATTTTTTTTGTTGTTGATTTTTTTCTTTGTTGATTTTTTTCTATTATATTTTTGCCTTTTATATCTCATACTTGGGCTTTTATTTGGTGATCTGAATTCTTCTTCTGAAGTTAGGGTTTTGGTGGTCTTATTTTTCCAGCTTCCTTTGGTGACTTTTTGGACTGTTAACTTGTGATCTTTCCATTTTCTTCAAGTGTGTTCATAGAGATATGAATTACCCTCTTAGTACTGCTTTCATGGCATCCCAGAGATTTTTGTAAGATATTTCTTTGTTTTCATTTGTTTCCAGGAATTTTTTAATTTCTGCTTTTATTTCCGTGTTGACCCAGGAGTTGTTGAGGATCTTGCTGCTTAGTGTCCATGTGTTTGTGGGTTTGGGGGGAACTTTTGTTGGTGTTGATATTTATTTTTGTTCCACTGTGGTCTTACAAAGTACAAGGTGTATTTCAATCTTATGAAATGAGTTTATGTTTGACTTATGGCTAAGAATGTCATCGATCTTAGAGAACATTCCATGAGGTGATGAATAGAATATATATTCCTTGGTTGTTGAGTGTAGTGTTCTGTAGGTATATATTAAGTCTATTTGGTCAAGCATAAAGTTAAGGTTCCAGATCTCGTTTATTTATTTTTTATTTTTTGCCTCAATGATGTGTATAGAGTTGTTAGTGGGGTATTTAAGTTCCCAGCTATGATAGTGTTAGAGACAAGATCTTTTTTTAGTTTACCTAAACCCTGCATATGAAAGTTGGTGTTCCTTTGTCAGGTGCAAATATGTTTAGGAGGGATAGTTCTTGTTGATGGATTGAACATTTTATCATTACATACTGCCCTTCCATTTTTTTAAATTTTTGATAGCTTAAAGGGTATTTTGTCTGATATTAAGATCACAACTCCTGATTTCTTTTGTGTTCTGTTCACCTGAAAATTTGTTTTCCATCCTCTTACTTTGGGTCTTGAGTGTCCTTTCTGGTGATATGATTCTCCTGGAGACAGCATATTGTTGCATCATGATTTTTTAAAATCCAGTTTGCTATTCTATATCTTTTCAGTGGTGCATTTAGCTACTCACATGCTAGTTAATTATTGAGATGTGAGAATTTATTCCTGTCATAAGGTTCTTATAGAGTTTGTTGTTGTTTATTTGTTTGTTGACTTTCTTATGGTATTTGAGGTGATTTGTGTGTTTTAAATCTTTTTTCCTGCATTCTTGAGAAGAGCATGGTCAATCTTTTTTTCCTTTCTTCTGTGTTTAATACTTTCTTAATTTTTTCTTGTAGAACTCATCTGGAGGATGCATAAACTCTTAGGGATTTACTGTCTGGGAAGGAAGTTAGTTCTCCATCACTGACGAAACTTAGCTAGGTAGGAAATTCTTGGTGGAAATAGTTCATCTTTGAGAGCTTTGAAAATTGGACTAATCTGTAGTTTTTCTGTAGATAAGTCTGCTGCTATTCTAATTGGTCTTTCCCAGTAGGTAATCTGACCTTATGAAATGAGGAAAGTTTTCTTGGGTCATTTCATGGAATGTTTGTTCCAGCATGGTCTCTATTTCTATATCTGCCTCAGGGATTCCAATTAATCTTAGGTTTGGACTCTTAATATAATTGCTTGTTTCTTGGAGGCTTTGTTCCATTCTGTTAAGCTTCTTTTTTATGTTTTTAACAGTTTGGGTTAGTTTCATAATTTGATCCTCAAGTTCTAAGATTCCTTCTTCTGTCTGGTTAATTCTGCTTTCCATACTTATTTTGTTATTTATTTCATGCACTGTATTCTTTATTGCTGTTCTCTCAGTTATCAACTCCTTCATCCATTCCTCTTGCCTCTCCTCATTTCTGTTTATTTTCTCTATTAATTTCTTGATATCTGGGTTTGTGGTTTGTGATCAGTCATTCTGTGCTCTTCATTGTTTGAGTTCCAAAGTGTGTATTCTCATTTGCTGTCTTCCCAGGAAGCTGTATGAGATCTGTATTCTTCCTTTGCTTCTTCTTTATTTGTGAAGGTTTTCCTCCACTGTTTTTCCCCTTATTTAATTCTATTGTTCAGTGATTGGAGGACAGCTTTTACTTCTGTATGCTCAATTCCCTATTCTTCCTTATGTAGATCCTCTGGATTTTTTCAATTTTGAAACCAGACTGGGGTTGCGGGGCTGTGATTTTTGCAATTTTGAGATTTGATTAAGGGGCATCTGCTGACAGGTGTGTGGACCACCTGGAATACACTTCCCACCACTTTACAATCTGTCAATGAACTAGGGGTGTATGTTTGCCCCCAAAAGCAAAATAAGATGAGAAAAAGGGGGAAAAATGAAAAAGGAAGAAGGGAGATGAAAGGAAGGTAAAGAGAGAGAGAAGAAGAAGATGGAAAACAGACAGGCAAACCAACTAATAAATAGATAAAGACAGAAAAAAAAATCATATAAACAAACAAAAAAACCCTGTTGATGTACGTGTCCTCAAAGATATCCATATGCAAACAGAAAATCTAAAAAATAATAAAATGATCAAAACAAATCAAGTATGAAAATATAAACAAAAACAGAAATCAAGAGAAAGAAAAAAAAAAACTCGCTTTGTGGCTATTTGTGGACCTTTGGGTTCCTTTCCCTAGCACTGCTGCCACTTTTGGCTACCACTGTTTTTGGCTGCTACTGCTTTTGGTTGTTGCCCAATTAAGGAGCGGCTCTGATCTCCACCCCTGCCCCTCCACTCTCAGTGCAGGCTGATAGGTTTGTCCTCAGAGTGGGTCAAATGCCCCTCAGACCGCTATGTGAGTAGGATGAATCAGATCTAGAATCACCTGACTCTGCTGCTGCTGCCGCAACTGTCAAGTCTTTCACTCAGATCAGATGCATCTGTGCCTGGTCATCATGGGAAAGGGACATCTGTCTCTTTGAGTCCGATGGTTGATCCCAGAGGGGTGTGGAGGTAGCCTCTGGGTCTCAGGGGAAAGTTGGACAGATCTGGGCAGGGCAACACAGTTCTCTGCCCTGTCCCAGGACAGAGAAATGGCAGCAGTTGGTGTCTCCTCACTGGCAGCAAAGTTCAGTTCCACATTTCTTCACTGTGTCTTCTTCACAGTTCCTGCTGCTAGTGTCCAGCCTGCTGCTGCAGGTAATGGCATGGGTCATGTGCCAAGTGCTGAGGAGAAGCTGTTCTCTGCTCCTTCCTCTCAAGAGACCCCTGAGAATGACAGATGATCATGCACACCAAAGGCTCCAATTTCAGGACAGTGATGGGTTGTAGACACCTCCGGAGGAGAGCCCCTGGTACTTGAACCTGTGTCTCCCCTCACATGGACTTTCATTCACCCACTGACACACACCCACTCAGGCAGTCAGGCTTTATGGACAATTGCTTTTGCAGAGACTCTCACACTCTGACCAGTTCTGTTGCCGTCTTGCTCCATTTCCATTAAATTTCACTAAATTTAATTCCTTCCACATCTCATTCAAGTTCACTTAGACTGTATAATCTAGTTCAGCTCTTAATGTGGTAGAATCAAATAGTAGCTACTTGTATAGATACATGGGACTGATAAAGTCAGTATTTACATTTGCATATATTTACATTATGCATATAACAGACAATCATTAATTAAAAAGGAGACCAGAGAGTTTAAATTTGTAAGTGGTATGGCAGAACCATTAGGCATGGGACCAATAGTTCAGGTATCAGAATACTGACTTTTGTTCCTTATTTTGTAGTAACCTGTCTACATAAAGTTGAAAAAGAGTCTTGAAAATCTTTTGGAGGCTTTTGACAGATTCTCTTGGATTTCCAAGGTATAGAATCATGTCGTTTGCAAAGAGGGATAGACTGACTTCCTCTTTTCCTATTTGGATACCACTGATCTCCTTATCTTGTCTGATTGCTCTAGCTGGTACTTCCAAAACTATATTTAACAGGAGGGGTGAAAGACAGTGTAGTTATTCCTAAAAGATCTGAAAATTGACCTTCCATATGACCCCGCAATCCCCTTACTGGGAATATACCTGGAGGAACTCAAATCACTCTATGAAAAAGATACCTGAAAACTCATGTTTACTGCAGCATTGTTCAGAATAGCAAAAACATGGAACCAACCATGCTGCCCATTAAAAGATGACCGGATTTTTTAAAAAATGTGGTACATATGTATGATAGAAGGACAAAATAATGAACTTCACAGCAACCTGGATGGACTTAGAATCTATAATACTGAGTGACTTATCACAGAAACAAAGAACTGAGTATCACATGTTCTCACTTATAAGTGGACCTCAAACAATTATCATAATACTATACGAAAAGGACTGGCAGTGGTGAGAATCTGCTGGGGGAGGGGAGGCACACCTCATCAACAAGGGTACCTGTATAATGAACATTTGTATACCTAACCCTGAATTGTACCCCTCATTTTTAAAATAAAATTTAAAAAAAGAAAAGAAAATCTTTTGGTGTCAGTATCCTCATGTTTAAAGTATCAGAAGAATACAGATATCACTAAAATACCTCTTTGCTAAAAGATAATGTAATTTCACATCTAGATATATTTTATCGTAAATATGTTAATGCATATGCAATTTGTAGCCAGACATATTCTTAATGCTTTAGTTTCTAATAGTTAAGTTTCATAGAGTTTTGTCTGTACAAATTTTTTTCAATATAATGAGTTTAAGAGATATATCCTGTCTGCTAAGGAAACCAAATTCCATTAAATATTTCTTATTGCAATTCAGTCTCATAATACTTATATTTTTAATTATGTATATTACTGAAAATCAGCAATAATCTTTGATGGAATTACCTTCAATTTATCCACTATTTTTAAAAAACTAGGTGCATGTTCACTGTATTTGGAAAACTGATACAAAAGAAGAATCATCCTTTTTTTCCTGAATATTAGAGAAGTCTGCAAAGTTCATCATAGATTGAAATCAGTAATGATGGCTCAAAGTTTTTCGTTTGTATAAAATATACAATTTCTACCAGGGTGACTAGAGGAGGAAGTCATTTCAAAATGAGTTAGTTTACTCAGTATCCTTCAATGTCAATAGTATGAAACCCCAACCAAATTCATTCTTTTAGAAAATGTTACATTTGTTCTGGATGTATAACTTAGGTGAGAGAGCAAACCATAATATTAAGCCAAAGTTGTTATATTTTAAAAATATTGCTTATGAAAGATATTTTAAATATTTATATTAAACACTATAACTACTTAAGCCAAATTATGTGCATCACATATAATATCTAACTCAACACTAGGTTTATGAATTCCTCTGTTTAATTGTGCAAAAATTTATCTGCAAAATATTAGTATATTCTGTACCTGTTGGTGTTAAAAGTGTTTACAAATATATTTTGCTTATAACTATCAGTCTACTAGGGTTATAATGACCAGTTTTTCAAATTTAAAGACCTTGTGTGTGTATTTAAGTGTGGCTACATAGTTTGATTCTATTGTATTTTAGAACAATTATGTCTTGTTGGTTTTACTCTCTTCACATTGGAAAAATTGATTTTTATATGGTGAATATTCTAGAAACTTTTCATATATAATCTTATATCCTGACTATAGATTTTATGCTAAAAATTCCAAAGCTTTAGAAATCTTACAGTACATTTGCTAAGACTATTTCTGCCACAGTTTTCTGTTACAGAGTTCTTTAGAAATCTTATTAAAGTTGTGATCATGTTTTATGCCCTTGTAAACTATATAAATATATAGCTCTGTTTGTAATAGATTCAATTCAACAGGTAAAACATATTTGCTTGCAACAAAGTTTCATTTTATCTTTTGACACACACACATGGTTAATTAGTGACTTTGGGGGAGCTGAAAAGATGATCCCAACTTGTTACAGTATTACAATTTACTAAATATTATGATTGTTAATTTTAGTGATACAATATACAAAGGCTAATGATACATTAGGTAGTATAAGAATGCCAATTAAAGGGTAATGGTCATTCCAAAGGTTAATGCTTGCAACTCCTGAAAGAGAATAAATTGATGTAATACAATCCATTTAAAGGAAAATTTCCCTTGCATGATGCTGTGACTAACTACCCTATTGGCAGTTCAGTAGACATATCATCATTTCATCCTCTACTATTAATACATTTAGTAGAAGCTTTGAAATTTGGAAAGTAAGGATCGTTTTACCCGCAAAAGAGGACTTATGTAGATGATGATTATTTGACTGAAAGAAAAGAAGAGCATTTTCAAAGTTTGAGAGAATTTAGAATGAACCCATAAAAAAGCAACAACCATGTGATGATATTGAAGTGTTAAGCAAGTGTCATTACCATATGCCCTATTCATGCACATGCACGTATTCATATATACACACCGGTTAGAATTTAGTTTCCTTTTGAAAAGCTCAAGAGTTTGTAGGGTGACACAGAGCAAAATTGATTGCTCTCCACATAATAGGCTAGAAGAAAGAACTATCATATCTGAGCATTATGAACCTCACCTCATTCTGAAAAGGAGCTGAAAAGTAAAGTGAGAGAAATGGTCTGCTGGCTCCGAATCCATGGAGTGACAATGATGAATGAAGAGGAGTGAGCTCTAGCCACAGCTGCATTTTAGCTCCTCGATACTTTCTGCTGCTAGAGGGACTGGAAAAAAAATCTTATTAGTAACAACAACAACAACAAAAAATGCTTTCTCTAAAGTGGCACTAACAGCATCCATTGAGGAGTCTGTTCTTTTCTCTGTGAAGGAACTCTTCTTTTTTAACTGCAAACATCCATAGGCATGCAATTCTTTTGAGTCTACATCAGATATCCTGGAAACATTGTAATTAGTCATTTCAGTTTTCCCAAAGTTAAGCAAATTGAACATTCTGCTGAGAGACAGAGAAAGCATTTGTTAACTCATCTCTGCACGAGATTGTTTCAAATGGAGATCATGCAAAAGGCAAGGATGCAATTAAAGAGTCATTTTTTAAAAAGTCACCCAGACCGGGCTTGCTGGCTCAGCCTGTAAATCCCAGCACTTTGGGAGGCCAAGGAGAGTGGATTGACCGAGCCTGCGGGCTGAGATCATCCCGGGCAACTTGGTGCGACCTCATCTCTACAATAAATAAAAAATTAGCCGGCATGATAGCTGTGCCTCTAGTTCTGGCTACTTGGAACGCTGAGACGGAAGGATCCTGCCAGCCCAGCACGTCGACGCTGGGGTGACCGTGAGCATGCCACTGCACTCCAGCCTGGGCGACAGAGTGAAACTCCAACTCAAAAAACAACAACAAAAAAGTCATCCAAATCTTCCTGACAAACCCAAAGTCGTTTCTCAATCTCCCTCACACCTGTGCAGTGGATCATCCTCCAGGTATGTGCCCAGTCTGCCGACCAGGAAAAAATTGCTTAATTTCACTGAATTCACAATATGTATCTGAAAAATATGTCTGAAAAAATGAGAATTAAAGTACCTACCACAAATATCTATTATGAATATTAAATTTAAAATGTGAGCTATTTAATAAAACTTAGGTACTCAATAATCTAACTATATGTAAACTTTTATCTCATTTATTGATTTAACTTTTTCTTCCCCTGGAAATTAACTAATTTTGAGTGTGCATAATGCTGATACAGTCATGTATTAGCTAACAACATTGTAGGTAACGATGAACTGAACTGCATATAAGACAGCAATTCTACAAAATTTTAATGGAGCTGAAAAATTTCTATCTCCTAATGACACTGTAGGCATCATAATGTGATAGCACAATGCATTACTTATGTTTGTGGTGTCAAAGTAAACAAGTCTACTGTGATGTCAATCGCATAAAAGTATACCATATACAATATGGATGGTACTTACAATATGATGATGGTACTTACATAATACTTGATCATGATAATAAATGACTATGCTACTGGCTTATGTATTAACTATACTTTTTATCATTATTTTAGATTATATTCCTTTGATTTATTTTTTTTTTAAAGTTAACTGTAAAACAGCCTCAAGCAAGTCCTTTAGGAGGTATCCCAGAAGAAGCCATTGTTATCCTAGACCATGACAGGTCTATGTTGGTTATTTCCCCTAAAGATCTTCTCGTGGGAGAAGATGTGTAGGTAGAAAACAGTGATACTTATGATCCTAACCCTGAATAGGACTAGGCTAATATGTGTGTGTGTCTTAATTTTTGACAAAAAAAGCTTATAAAGAAAAAAAACTAAATAGGAAAAGCTTTGGAATAAGGATGTAAAGAAAATATTTTTGTACAGTTTTACAATGTGTCTGTGTTTAAAGCTAAATGTTGGCCAGACTTGGTGGCTCAGCCTGTAATCCCGCACTTTGGGAGACTGAGGCGAGTGGATTACCTGTGCCTTTGGGTTCAAGACCAGCCCAGGCCAATTGACAAGACCTCTGTGTCTACAAAAACAAAAAAAACCAAAAACCAAAAAACTGAGCACTCCCGTGTAGTTCTGGCTACTTGGAAGGTTGAGGCAGAAGGATCATCTGAGCCCTGCAGGTCGAGCTGGAATGGCCATGAGTGTGCTAAGGCACTTCAGCCTGGGTGACGGAATAACTCCAACTCCAAAAAAAAAAAAAAAAAGCTAAATGTTTTTACAAAATAGCCTAAAATTTACACAAAATTAAAAGTTTATAAAGTAAAAATGTTATAGTAATCAGAGGTTAACTTTTATTGAAGAAATAAATTTTTAAAAATAAATTTAGTGTAGTCTATGTGTACAGTGTTTATAAAGTCTACAGTAGCGTACAGTGATGTCCTAGGGCTTCACATTCACTCACCACTCTCTGACTCACCCGGAGCAATTTCCAGTTCTGCAGACAGCCTCCATTTATGATAAGTGTACTATTTTTTAATCTTTTATACTGCATTTTTGCTGTCCCTTTTTTTGTTTAGAAATATTTAGCTGTACAAATTTTCACCATTGTATTACAATTGTCTGCAGTATTTAGACCAGTAACCTGCTGTCCAACTTTGCAGGCTAGGAGCAAAAGGCTGTACCATACAGTCTAGGTGTGTAGTAGGCTATACCATCTAGGTTTGTGTAAGTACACTCTATGATGTTCTCACAATGACAAAATCACTTAAGGATGCATTTCTCAGAATATAACCCTGCCATTAGGTGACACATGGCTATAACTGTAAATGAGATTGGGGGGGAGAAGAGAGAGAGAAAGAGAGAGAGAGAGAGAGAGAGAGAGAGAGAGAGAGAGAGAGAGAGAGAGAGAGAACTCTCAAACACGGGCAGCAAGGACATCCAGAGCTGAAGAACATCTCCATGCAGGAGTCACAGCTGAGGCTTCATAACCTCACTGACAAGAGTTCCGCATTCCGGATCTCCTCTGATCACGAGTACTTCTAATGGAGAGAGAATATCCAGGAGCAGCAAAAGTGTTTCAAAAGCTTCTCTCTAATGTCTGTGGAGCTGCAGATGCTGAGCAACTCAGCGAGGTAGTCCAGAAGAATAAACCATCCACAACATTCCACTGACAGAGAAGAAAATGAATCTCTTGAGTGTTATGAGTTTTTGAATATCATAGTCCAAGCCACCAGACTTAAGCAGAGTTTACATCTGTACTGCACTCTGAAGGTGAATTTCTTTGGGTATATACTCAAATATATATACTAATAAATTTTTAAAAAGTAGTATTTCAAATAACAACAAAGTTATTATCTATTTGAGGATGCAACATGCCTGCATACAAGCTAACCAGTTTAATAAATAAAATATTTTATCAATAAAATTGAATCTCAATAAAATTGAGTCCTTTCTATACATATTTCATTACTCTCTTCTCCAATCTTAACCTCAAAAAGAGATAGCCAAACTTCTTAGCTTTTAAAAAATTTGTCCATTCTTTTCCTTTTATAATATAATTTGATGAATATATTTATAATATGTATCCATAATATTGAATTCGTTGTTTAAAACTTCCCATGTTTAGTATTATAACAGACATACTTCTGGAACTCTCCTTGCTCATAAGATGTCTTTTTAATTACAAAATAGTGCCCTGTTTTTTAACTATATTACATTATTTTATTTTATTTTTTAAGTGAGAAAGAAGGATTTATTGAGAGGACAGAAAAGCTTCCACAGTGGGAGGGGACCCAAAGGGTACCTATATCACATTATTAAAATGTACCTATCCACTCACAGGTAAAGGTTATTGTTTAACATTTACTTTTTATTATAAGTTATAATAAGGTAAGACTTTTCTTTATACGTCCTTGTACACACTTGCATATGTTTTCTCTAAGGTATTTGTTTCAGAGTGTAATTGCTCAGTTATATGCATCATAATGAGATATTCTGGGATTTTCAATGTCCTGGTCATTTAATATGTGCTTAACACATCTTCCAATTATCACTGAAGTTCTCTGCTCCTTCTTTAAACACGTTTATCACCAAATATCCCTTAGCTAAATCACTTGTACATAGTATATCACATATAACCAGTTATATGTACGCTAACTTGTGTATTTCCAGTAATATACTAAAGCTATACTCATGCTACTGATTATATAAATAAATACAAATAATACTAGCAACTTCTGTTTTTCCCGCTATTGTTTTGTGTACTGACCATATAATACTAATGAGGATTGAATAATAAATTTTAATTTTTGGTAGTTTTTAAATATGAGAACACATTTTCTCAGTTATATAAATAAGCCTGAGACACAAAATGTTGTTTACATATTCAGTGAGAAACCTAATTCTAAGATTCTAGTTTTTAAATGCCTTCTGTGACCTTTGTTGCATTGTGACAGTTGTAGCAGATATTTCACTCATCACACAGTGTAATTGGCATTCTGCCACAATTACTAAACTCGGCAACAATTGTTAACTCTAGGGAACTGCCAGGATGAAGTAAAGCTTTTAAAACTCCATGTAATTAACAGAAATGTTTACAAAAGAAAAAAGTGGTATACTGTCTCAAACTTTCCTTTTAAACATCTGTAGTGAGATCTTAAACTTGCTCTAAATTTTAATATTTCAACAATTTTACTAGGCTTCTATTTTTAAAAATATCCTCAGTTTTATAAACCTTGTCAGCACTTGTTCATTTAGCAAGATCACGTAAGTTAAATATATAAAAACTACACAGAATGACATTTAAGAAAATATTTTTATATTCTGTATAAGAGTATATGGAGATTTGTTGAAGGATCAGAATTACCAAATTATGTATTATTTAAAGTCATGTGAAGAATAAATTGTTGATGACAAACTGACTTTTTCTAATCTGTGTTTGGCTTATTGCCTAAGATAAAATGAGCAAAAACGCATTGGAACTGTTCAATTAGGTAGAGGTTTCAGGGCAGGAAGATTATACCTGATCTCCTCAGCCTCATATATCATTTCTATCTTCCTCAATTCTTAGAAAAATACATGTTACCTGACAGTTCTGATTGCTATCTGAGGTAGGTTGACTACAATTAGACTCAATGAAGGAACTCTGCCCACTATTTAATAGATGCAACCTGCTCGGTAAAAAAGTGCCTCATTATTGAACAATTCTTCCATTTTGTATAAATTAAACTTCATAGAAGTTTGAAAGTATTCACTAAGATTCCAAAGTATTTGAAGTGCATATTAATTTTCTAGTTTAACTAATGTATGTTTTCTTTGTTTAAAGAAATACATTTATAAAAAGCTTGAAATTTTTGGAGTCTACATATGTAAAATATAGAGGAGTATCTTGTTCATTAAATGAAAAGATTTTATAAATGTGCATGTGATCAACGAAAAAACTTTATTTTTTTATTAAAATAGATAAATATGGTAGATATCCCTAAATTCACTATCTAGTAGAAGATTTTATTTTTACATATTTATATATCTATGGCTATTGATTGATATAAAAAATCAATATATATATATATACTGTTAGATCAAACTCTTTCAGTATACATTTGCTGTTAGATGAAAATATTTACATATGGAAACAAAGTCAATTGTTACTTATCTACTAACAGCTCTTTCTAGAGTTAATATTTCTATGAACTTAAAAATATTTCTATTAAATGTTAAACTTGTTTCTTTGAATTTAAAAATTTGACCAAATTTAATTGCCTGGTCTTAATTTTCCATATTGGTAACAGATGTTTTTGGATTCAGAATATTTTGAAAGGAACTTCTTTAGATTCTTAAAAAAATTTGAATATAAAAATACATACCACTGGAAAAAAAGGTTGTTAAAAACTGTCCATTGTGTTCCCAAGGTGAAGAATACTATTATAAAGATGATATAATCTTTCCATAGACTAAATTAGTAAGACAGGCACTAAACATTAAAATCATTATGATTAAAATGCTTATCTTTTACTGGAGAAACGGCAAAGGACTATTAGAGGTCAGTTTTCTTATATATTTATATGTTTAATTCTACATTAATCATCCATCAGTTGTCATGAGCTGTTCTAACCCCTCTTCCATGATCATTAGCACAAATTGATTTGTATAGATCTATTACAGATTTTGGCAATCTTGAAGGCACCAAGGGATAATACAAAAGACTGTACAATACAATACAATATTATACAATACAGTACAATAAATATAGCACAACAAAAACATTTAAATGAGAGCTTCAATTTCAGAGTAACTAAGAATTTAGATGGGCAGAGGACATCAAAGGATATAGGGCCTAGTAGAATCAGCTTTGTTGACAGTAGGCAAAGGTAAGCAGCCAAGAGTAAGAAGTTTCTCTGCTGGTGTAGCTATTGCATCCTATACTCAGAATAAACACTTAGGGGAGAGCTCTATTGTTGATGCTTTGACTGTTCCTTATCTGGTTCAACTCTCCAGCATCCTTTTGTCTCTTCAGAGGGAGATTTGTAAGAGAAAGCTAAAAAATTCTTCTAGAACTCACTGTGCATTATCATATTCTCAAGAAAGTCAAATTCCTATAGGCACCTGGAACAGAATGCTAAACCATTTTTTGCATTTGGCTTGCAGAACAAATTATGGCTGTGTGGCAAAAATCTAGTACACAATAAGATACTATTATGAGAAAGTTTAACAAAGGAAAATAAAATATATTTTTAGATCAGGCTTTTTTTTTTCCACATTGAATCACTTAAACATATTTTTAAATCAATGTGCTGTATATTGCAGTGATTTGGTGAGTTGGCTAATTTTAAAAGAGTGGTCCAGGATAGGGAAGTACAGATAGCAGAAAGTTTGCAGTAATTTAAGAGAAAAAAAAAAAAATGTTAGGATGCAGGAATGCTATGTCGAAGTTAGAATGCTTGAATTGAGTTTCTTTTTGGCTCTGTCACATACAAGGCTGGTAACACAGTTAGCTCTGATTTAAAATGATACTGAAACAGTGTTTGCTAAAATTTAGTCTTAAAAGTATCCTAGAAAAATTGTTAAAGAAGTTGATCATTGGTCTCTCCCACCACATTTGACTCAATAGGTAAAGGTAATTCTGATGCATTTGGCAACCATATCAAAATTTTAAAGGCATTTTAATGCTGTTTTTATTTTTTTCATTTTAGAAAAACAGATCCATTTTGAATTATTTAAATATCGTCTAAATCAGCTGCTGAAGGAATTGTTCCTAGGAAATACAGATTTATGCACATTTTATTATTGAAAATAATATATGAAAAACAAAAATTATCTTGTCGTTTGTATTGTATGAGCTCTAGACACAAGAAAGTTAAAATCCATGGTTTGGGAGCTTACCTTAACATTTTGTTAAACTAAATTATTAAACAATATTGAATAGGACATTCTATGTGAAATGCACATTATTAGGCAGGATGAGAGATTACAAAGATGAGGCAAACATTATTCTTGAGGATTTCAACTGTGTTATTTTTTATAACAGCCTTTCAAAGAAAGGTGTACTCTAAAAATGGAAACAAAAAGCATTACATTTTCATTTGTGAGAGTAATTAAATGGCATTAGGGAGAACAAAAATTTACAAGCCAAACTTTAACAAAAACTTTGGCATAATGAGCAGATTGATTTGGAATCTGATCATCATAATTTGGGAAGGACAGCTAATAATGTACTCTCATATGAATCTGCTTATTTTTGAAATTTGTTTTTCAAGTATGGCAGCCATCAAAAATGATGATCAAAACTAAAACTCTGAAGTATAAAGTTTTATGTCCAAATCTTAAAAAATAGTGAAGTATATTTCTTCATGCTTCAATTATTTATTACTAAAATCAGCATAGGCTTGGAGGTAAACTGGAATATACATGCATGGTGATATATAAAGTATAATAAATCACATCTTAAGCCAAATATTAAAATTAATACAATTTTTAGAGTTGAAAAACAAATTTCTTACACCTGTGTAATATAACATATTTTAAAATATTTGCTACTTTTGTGTCATCCATTTTAATTTTAATTTTTGCTTATCTTACTTTTTTAGATTAGAGAATATAGTTTACTTAAAAGTAAACTAGAGAGGGTGAGGGGGGAGAGAGAGAGGAGATTCACCTCCCCAAGGCAGGGGAGAGGGCCAAAGCCAGGAAGCATGTAAATAACCATAGCTCAAGAGCACATGACCACACCAGAGTCTAGCCAGGCAATGGCCCTGCTTATCTTTTATAATGTAAAAACATATTAACATAGCATTCCAATTATGGATTAAAATTTTTTGAAAAATAAGCTCATAAATAACATATTGAGGTCATAGCTTAAGAAACTATATGGATTAAAAATTAAAAACCTAGAACACTGCTGACTGTTGTTATAAATTTGTTTAGGTTGTGATAATAATTCAATAATCAAAAGTTGTTTTTTAAAATTTCATAGGTCATATGAAAACACACAATTATCAGTATACAGGATTTGGTTTACTTTGCAATCATAAATTCTAGAGAGGCACATGTGATATAAAATAAACATTCAAAAGTGAAATAGACATGTTTCTGAACTAAATTAGCATGTCTAAATACAAGCATTAAAAGCATAATTGAGAAACTGTTTTCATGCATTAGTACCTATTCCAAGTATTAGTAGACAATGATTAAAAAACAGTACAACAACTAGTACAACCTCTGTGTAAAACAGTGGTAATTTCTAAAAGATCTAAAAATCAACCTTACATATGACCAAGCAATCCCCTTTCTGGGAATATACCTGGAGGAACTCAAATCACTCTATAAAAAAGATGCCTGCACATTAATGTTTATTGCAGCATTATTCAAAATAGCAAAAACATGGACCCAATTGTGCTACCCATAGAAAGTGGACTGGATAAAGAAAACGTGGCACATATACACGATGGAATATTACACAACCATAAAGAAAAACAAAATTATGGATTTCACAGTAACTCGGATGAAATTAGAGTATATAATTTACCACAGAAACAAAGATCTGAGTACTACATGTACTCACTCATAAGCGGACCCAGAACATTTATCATAGTACTATAAGGGATTGGCAGTAGTGGCACACTGTTGGGAGGGGGCACATAACCTCAATACGGGTACCCACATCTTTAAAATAAAAATAAGAGAAAAGATAGAAAACACAACAGCAGAGATTTTGGCTAAGCTTTATCTTAATGCCACCATAAACCAATTAATACACATAAAAATAGACAAATCAATGTGCAGAATATCTGTGAACATATAAGTTGTGCTTATATGCAAGATATTTTGACAGATTTTCATTTTTACACACATATATATTGATATAGTAAATACACTTATTGCTTTATGTCAGCTCAAATCTTTCAGTTCAGGTGGAGGACTACATTTAGTCCATGAAAATTGATTTGTATTTTCATTGAAAACCTCTGAAAATACACTTGGATGACATTTTTCTTTTTTTGAAAAATTATCAGAAGCCTTTTGCATCATTTGCAGTAAACTTTGTTCTACAAAGCAAAGGCTGTATAGCAGCTTATGCAACATGGGTGTCATAGGAACAATCCTTGTTACCTGGTTAATGAAGGGTGGGGAGAATAGAAAGTGACAGAGAATTTTCTTAGGTAGTTCAGAGAAAGTCCAAGAACAGAAATTGGCTTCGAGTGTAGTTGTGAAGTTAAATTTATGATAGAGAAACACATCAATTCTACCTATGGGTGTAGTTATAATTTCCATCTAGTTTATTTTTCTTTCACTTTAACATTTTTCCAAATCCATGAGAGAGTGAATCTCAATTAGTAAAGTAAGACTGTTAAAAAAGGTGAAAAAAGCATCAGCTCTGAGATTTTAACTTTGGGTTTGGTTATCGTTAATTAGCTGTAGAGCTTTAAATAACTCACTAAACCTCTCTAAGTTTTAAATTCATTATCATACTTATTTCTTGAGTTTTTTTGTGATAACAAACGTGGAGCCCCTGCACCACTCAGTGTTGATAACAGTCCTTGATAAATGCTCATCTTCTTCTCCTAAAGAAGATTGTTTAGATGCCCACAGAAGCTAACATTGTTTAAAAATACACACTTACATGCTATTATAATATATATTCAAATATAGATATTGGGAAGGAGGATTAAAATTTTCTATAGAATCAAGAAAGAAATGTAAATGATGAGAGGAGATAATCTGTTTACCTACACTCGTTCATTGCTCATATAAGTGTAAAGTCGAATAGTCACTTTGGAAAACAACTATCAGTTTCTTACAAAGGTAGACATAACCTTACAATAATGATCCAGCTTTTTTATGCTTAGATTTTACCCAACTGAATTAAAAACTTATGTCCACAAAAAACAGGCACATACATTTATATCGGCCTTGATCATAATATCCCCAAATTGGAAACAATCAAGATGTCCTTCAATAGATGAATGAATAAAAAAACTGTAGTATATCCATATAAGAGTACTATTCAGCAATCAAAGAAAAGGGATAGCAGTCCAGAAAAAGACATAGAGGAAACTTAAATGCATATTACTAAGTTTAAAAAGTCATCTGAAAAGTCATGCACTATAAAATTCGAACATATGCTATCTGAGTAGAGGCAAAACTATATACACAGTAAAAATATCAGTGATTGCCAGGCAGAAAGGGGTGGGAAAAATAATTGAATAGGTGAAGAGTAAAGTGTATGCCTCCATTTTTGATATTTTACTGCTGACAGTTTTTAGGCTTTGCTCCTCCTTTTTCTTCTGCATCACATTCAGGTAGGCTGATAAGGAAGTATGGAGTCTTTTTCTTTGACACCAGTAAGAATTTCAAACAATGAAAATATCTGTCCTTGGGAAATCCTCACTCCTGCCCTATTCCTTAACCACCATAAAAACCTCAAGGCAATTTCCTTACCTGCTCTCTTAAGCCATTTTTGTACCTGTTTCCTAGAAAGCCTCATTGTGTGAGTAATGAAGCTTTTCATAATCTCTCGGTTGTACATGGTATCATCAGTTTCAACATCCAAACCAAATTACGGGTGGAAGTACATTCTGTATTTGTAGGATATTCACAATTGGTGCTGCATGCACGATGTATGGATGACGATCACCACTACATAAATGGGGTCTTTCTTATTTTTTTGTCTTTTTAACTGATTCCACTCCTTGATGGCAAACATTTTTTTTTCTTTTGAGCTATTGCTCGATAGGTATCTTGCATTTGAGCAACTTTATGCTGTATTTTCTGAATTTTTCCTAACCTCTATTTTAACTAAGTTAAGTTGGAAATCTCAAAAATTGTCATTTAACAACAGGAACATGAAGTTATGGCCCACCTTAAAATGACCTAGGGTTGTGCATCTTTCCCCAGACTTATCAGTTTGTCTTAGATTGAACTTGGTTCCAGGATTAACCATAACTATGGCTAGGTTCAAGGGAGTAACACCTATGTTGTGACTAGGCTGTGTGTCTGAACCAGGCATTAGCTTCTGTTGTATAGAAAGCCCATAGGAAAGACGTGCCCTGTTCAACACAGGTTCATTTAATGGTCTCCCATTTATAGGAAGAGAAGTTACAGTTTGGCATTTTGAGGCCACATTCCTCAAAAGATATGGCTCACTAAATTCTACACATTAGCCGGGTTCGGTGGCTCAGCCCGTAATCCTGCGCCTTTGGGAGGCTGAGGTGAGTGGATTGCCTGAGCCCGCGGGTTCGAGACCCGCCTGGGCAACTTGGCAAGCCCTCATCTCTACAATAAATCAAAAGTTAGCCAGGCGTGGTAGCGCGTGCCTGTAGTTACAGCTACTTGGAAGGCTGAGGCTGAAGGATCGGAAGGATCGCCAGGGCCTAGCAGGTCGAGGCTGCAGTGGCCGGGAGCGGCCACTGCACTCCAGTCTGGGCGACAGTGAGACTCCAACTCAAAACAAAACAAAACAAAATTCTACACATTACCCTTGTTGCTGTTGCTTCACAAAAATAACCTGAATTTTCAGGGCTATATGGAAAAACACCAATGGCAGTGCTGTGGTGAAAGGGACAATTCAATGATTGCCATAGTTAACCCTAAATCATCTTCATACTTGAGTCTCTCTGGAAGAAAAAAATTATTACTATACACATGATAGAAAAAAATTCCCCAAATCTATTTAGTAGCCACAAAAAATAAAGTAACAGGAAAACAACCAAGAAACTTGAATACAGAAATTTAAAAAGTATATATCTAAGTAGAGGTATTTGACCCAAAAGAGTATATAAATTTGCTAAATCAATTTATGCAACAAAAAGATAATAAGGAATAATAGATTATTGATAACTACAAGCACTATGTTGTACAAAATGTCTCTAGAATTTGTAATTTTTTTATAACTGAAACTTTATGCTATAATCATCGAACAATTCACTATTCCTCTTCCCCAAACCCCCTAGCAACCACCATTCTATTTTCTGTGAATTTGACTGTTTTAGACACCTCAAACAAGTTGTATCATGTAGTATTTTTACTTCTGAAACTGGTTGATTTCACTCCCAGGTTCAGGATAGATTTCATATTAAATGTTCTTACACACACACACAATGCACACACACACACATACACACACAGGCATGGCATAAGGAAACTTTTGGAGGTGATTAATATGTTTATTACCTTGAATGTGGTGATAGTTTCATGGGTGTATATCTCCAGACTCATCAAACTGTATACATTAAGTGTGTGCAGACTTTTTGTATATCAATTACACCTCAATAAAACTTTAAAATAATGGCTAAAGGGTGAAAGGCTGTTTATTGACTTTTGCTTCTCCACAACAAAAGTTCTACTATTGTGTACCAAGTGGCAAGCCCTCAAATCCTACTCAATACAGCAGCTCCAATTATATAGTTATGGCTGGGGAGCTCACTAAATTTAAACAATCTTAGGGGACTTACGGAACAAATATAGAAGACAAATTGGTATGCTTCAACTTAACCATTGAAACTATTACCCTGCTTAAATTTCCTTATGATCATAACACCTGTTACTTTAAAATATCCCATAATGGACATGAACTCTCTGATCCAATAAGTAATACCCTAACACAAAATCAAATCTTTGGCATTTACAAATTGATTTTATTTTAAAAGAATGTAATAAACCTTTGTTTCTCCCTTATCTCCAGTTGAAATAGTTAATATGGACAAATATAAATTAAAACAGGGTCTTCAAAGATTGAAATTAGTTTACAAAACCTACTTAGAGAAGCAGTGATGACCTCCAGTGCTTTAACCTGCGCTTAAACTGAGAAAGAATGAACATGCCCGACTGTGAATTACTACCCTTTAATCCTGTGGTCCCACCTGTTGAGGCCCACACATACAATATTTTTAAAAGTACTGAGTTTACTCAGTCATCCAGTGGTTAATATTTTGGGATTATAGAGTTGGCTAATATGTTATTTTAATGCCTATTTTAACACTCTCTCAGCTGCAGTTTTGCCTTTACCTTTGAAGGACACGATACACCTTTACCCAGCTGCCTTTGGGACAACTTACTGCCTTACAGTCACACACAAACATTTCAGGCAAGATCTTATTCTGACTTACCTTTATCCAAAAGCATAGATGTGATACCACACAGGTAGCATCTTCCTCAGAAGAGACACATTTGACACATATTCAAATACAAATACACACAAATACATGCAAATGTTCTTTCATAAAGGGGATACGTCATTGATTTATGCATACTGTAAGGCATAACCATCTTGGTTTAATTCCTGAAATTTATTTGGTAGGATAAGGTCTCCTCCATCCCTGATACTGTCAAGAGACAGCCATTAACCCTCTCAGCACCCATAACGTGAATAACAGACCCAATATCTTTTAGCCCTTTTTGCATTCTGGAAGCAATACACATTTCATTCAAACATTTTACACAAGTCCATTTATGCTATTACTTGTATTGTGATCCCTTGAATGGGACATCCTAAAATAAAAGGATATAAAATCTGTATAAAATTGCAATTCAGGCTTTACTGTTAGTACCTTTTGCAGATTACTTCATTGCAGTAATCTCCTCTCTCGGAGTCTGGATCAATCACTCATTCTAGACACAGTTGTCCCTGGTCTTTCTATGCAAAAATCTGCTTTAGGCACCTTGCTGTATGCCATTACAGAGACAATTGTTGGCTATTTTGCAAGCTTTCTTGGAAACTGAGACTCTCAAAGGCCCTGAGACCTTGATCATCCATATAAGCTGTCCATTATACCTCTGGTTATGAGGAAAGTGTCTTGCAAGCTTGGTATGGCTATTAAAGCCTCCTTGTTATGGATGCAGTCAAAATGGGCCCTCTGGCACATTTGTCCTGCAGGAGGAGGTGATCTTCTCTGTTTTTGTTGTTGTTGTTGTTGTTGTTTTTGGCAGTTGCTACATTGCAGGAGGACAGTATTCCTCAGGATCTTTGGCTACTGGGGAACCCTTTGGATCAGCTAAGTGAACAATAGTAGGTGTTCATATACTTTAGGTTTGTCATCAGCACCATCCTATGTGGTAGAGCTTGCTGGAGACCTGCTGCTTTTAATTCCTTAACCAAGAGAAAAATTAATATACTCAGTAAATCTAACTTGGCTATTTATCACTCTTAGCTATTTGTCTTAGCCACTTTATGCTTGTCTGCTGTGTACTTATTGGGATTTTATCTCTTCATGATCCCACTGAATCTTGGTGGCAGGATCAACAGTAATGGCTGGTGACAGATGATGAAGCCCCTGCACCTTTTTTTCTCTCCAGAGGTTTATAAGAAAACATGGCCAGGCGTGGATGCTCACACCTATAATCCTAGCACTCGGGGTGGCCGAAGTAAGAGGACTGCCTGAGCCCACGGGTTCGAGACTAGCCTGGACAACTCGGCAAGACCTCATCTCTACAATAAATAATAAAAAAAATTAACTGGGTGTGGTGGCACATGCCTGTAGGTCCATCTACTTGGACGGCTGAGGCAGAAAGATTGCCTGAGCCCAGCAGGTCTAGGCTACAGGGGCCGTGAGCGTTCCACTGCTCTCCAGCCTGGGTAATAGAGTGAGACTCTGACTCAAAAAAAAAGAAAAAGAAAAAGAAATAAAACATTGAAAATACTGATTGCAGTAGTGACACATATTCACAAGTCACAAGGGTCAGAACTGTCTAATCCTCTATAGTCTATACAATGTGCCAGGAACCACTGGCCTTCAAGGGCTGGGCAGTTGTTACACTTGGAGACCATATTGAATAGTTCATTGTTTTAATAATTTTTTTGTGGGAAAATCATCAAGATCTTTATTTTCTACTCTCTGTGGTATTGTTTCAATTGTAAATTTTGGCAGGCTTAGTGGATACAGAACATTCTCAGATATGGATATGATTAACTTTTGTGGAAGCCAAAGTTATGGATAACAATGCATGTATTCGATTGCTATGTCCAGATGGATGGCCTGGAAGGTTTATCTTCCCTCTTTTGGTGGCTTAACAGAGAGCTGGTTCAGCAGGTCTAAGTTAAGGCAACAGAAGAATAGATTAGTACCAATTACTAGGCTCCCAAGTCTTCCCAATGTTAAAAAGGCCACTTCTCTGACTAGGCAGCTTCTATGAATAGTCTATGCTCCTCAAAACTAAAAATGCAGAAAGCGTTGTGTGGATAAAATGCCTATCTACTGAAACTTGGCTATGACATTTATAGACCATCTGTGCTCAGCCTAAACTGTAGGAAAATGAGAGTTTGGAAGATTAGGTGTGCTTTGCTAGGACGTTTTCCCCTAGAAAGTCCTGTGGACTAGCAGTATGTGTCCATGAACCTTCTATGTGACAGCATAGCAAGATCTTCATAACCTGAGGCATCATCTAAGTCAGGTAAATGATGGAAAAATGTTCTCAATATGGGAATGGCTGCTTGTCACTTTTTTCCTTCAGAAATAAAATCCATACTTCCCTGATTTAGTCTTTTTCTCTAGTATTTCACTGCATAGATCAGCTCTTTTAAATGAAAGAGTACACAAGTTAAGGCCTATTAGTAGCCTAAATTTGAATAGTTAGACTCATGGACAATATTCTTTTATTCACTGCCAGTCTCCCTGATTGTTTTGAGTTGTCTAGAGCAGCACTTCTCTAAAATCTTGGTGGGAACTCCTTTTACATTTTATAAAAGGAATATTTAGAATGAGTAAAGCCTTTATGTATAGCTAATATTTACAAGTCTGAAGCTAACATACACTGATGTATAGCTAGCACACACTGTTAATTTATTTTTTTCCAGTTGTTTTATTAAGCACATTGCAAGGAATAATTCAATGTCACCCAACAGATCAATGAGGATTAATAAATAAATGATATATCTGTGTCACACAAAATTCCAGATAAATAAATTTGAAAATTTTCTGCACAAAGTTAACATATGATGTTAAAAATAAAACAAAAATTGTTGTATATGTAGCTAACCTTTGACTGAAGACTTTCTGTATATAAGAACAAAATAAAACTATACACATTAAAAGAATAGTATATTTGGACATACAATTATTTTAAAATTCCATTCATAATAACAATGTAAACATAGTAAATGTTAGACAGGAAAAATCATTGTTATGCATATAACAAAGAATTTATATGCTTAGCATAACGATCTCTAACATGTTGATAAAATTAGAAACAAAATTTTAAAAATGTCTAATTCATAAAAGATAAAACCAATAAATGTATTGTTAATGAAAATAAAAAATATTAAACACTTTTTGAGCACTTGCTTTGAGCCTGACAACATGCTCAGCATTTTACAAATCTCACACATTTAATCCTCACCAAAACTGTCTAGGAATTAGAGTGATACCAATTTTGCAGATAAGGAAACAAACAAAAAAGGTGACATAATTTGACAAATGGTATGCAACTGGTAAAGATTATATTCCATGGTGATTAAAAAAAGGAAAAAAACAATTTGACTTTTATATTGGTAAATTAAATTACCAGGCTTTGCTGAGAATGAAAGAATGTCTGTATTTTCAGATACTGGTTCTGGAAGGGTAAATTATAAAGTATTCCTATGGGAAACATGGGATCAAATGTTAAGAAATTTACTAGCATTTGTATTTTTGATCCAATAATCCAACTTCTAGGAGATCACCTTGAAAAAATTAGAAGCATAAGATATATATGTACCAGAATATATGATATAGTTTTATTTATAATAGTTTAAAATTAGAAATATTTTAAGATTACAGCAATTAGTAACTGTTTGAGTTAACATGATGTTGCATTAATTAACAGTATCAATAATTTTTAATTATGTAGGGAAAGATCTGTGATAAAGAATATATAAAATATATATGAATTTATATATATATGCTTGCATGTTTTCTCATTTATCTTTGTGTGATATATAACATTAACTATGTAAATATAAAAATTATATACACATAAAACAGTATAAACATGACAGATATGTATATATAATTCATACCCAATTTTGTTCTTAAAATGTAATCACATACATATACAATGAAGGAAGCATTTCTAAAATATTTTTAAGGTTTTCAACATTGTGAATGTAAATTTATTATTAAAGTTCACATTTAAATTTTCTATATTTAATTAATATAATAAAGAAAGAAAATGACTATAATGGTTTTACCCTCTTATATTGATTAAAAACTCATATGAATTTAATAATTGAGTTTGCTAGAACATACATATTTTTAAGAATTAATATAATTCACAATAACTTTCCAAGATTTTTTTTATTGTAATGGTGATAATTAATGGCCATCCTGTATCCTTATGCTGTAACTCTGTAGTACATTTTCATTCAGACAATAGGATTATGAATGTGACTTGCATTGACCAACTAGATATGATTAGCAAGCAAGATATAAGTGAAAGCTTGAGAAGTGTGTGCATGTGTTCTCTTGACCTCCATTGCATTACTGGGCCTGCTTCCTCTCAAATCCCTGCCACAACATGAGGATATGATAAGAATGTTGTAGAAATGTGAAGAATAAATGGAAGAGAGCCCAGTTGTCCCAGCTGAGGCCATTCTAGAGCAGCCAGCCATAGCCACTGCCAGCCAACCTCAAATGCATAAACAAGCCCAGCTGAGTTCTACCAAAAATGCTCCAAATCATCACAACTACTCTTCTCACCCATAGTCTCATAAAAAAACAACAAAATAATTTTAAAAGTCGCCATACTTAGGTGGTGTTTTTATGCAGCATTATCTTAGCAATGAATAATTGATCCTTCTTGTATGGGCGGTTTATACAATACAGTAAGGAATGTTGGTATATTGAATTTTTCTTTTATAGGAAGCAGGCAGATAAATTGAAGATCTAGCATACTGAAATTAAGTAAATGGAAATATTCACATCTAGAATAAATACAGATACAACAATATGTATCCAAAGAATGTCATCTTCCTAAATCTTTAAATAGATAGATACTGTGCATGTTTCTCATTTCCAAGACAGTTTTCCATAGCTTGTTAGATATATAGTAAAACCCTTTCAAAAGTAATTGAAATATTTTATCTATTATTTTAATTTGTATACGTTGTATAAGGAATTGTTTTAGCTTTTGATATAACACCCTGTGGAAGCAATCTTTTAATGCTTAAGGTAGATTTTTCGCTCAAATAAAATTATGCATATCTTTCACAAATTTATGTTGATGCAAAATTGTTAGATAACTCTAATATCTTGTAAAATAAAATCCTGTTAAATCATTTTAAGTCATTACTAAAACACAATATCATGTGAAAAATCAAGATAACAGTTAATTTAAGAAGATGCAGTTAAAAAAAACTTTACAAACCACATGACTGAAAGTAAAGACTTTTAACTTTTATCTATACGTTTCTGCTCTCATATTATTTTTCTGATATGTAAAGCACACAGACTTGGGTTAATAACACATCTTGTAATTTTTAAAGCAGTGCTAAAAAATCTATTTCATATAATTGATTTTATTCATAGTAATAGGAATAGAATTGCTAATTCATCAAAAATCCTACAACATCAGGAGATATTTAATTCAACCTAACTCTTTTGCATTTGGTATAATTTGCCTGAAGTCACGCTGCTGGTTTTTGGCAGAGCTTGGATTAATACTCTTGGTCTCTTGAGTACCTCTTTAGTGATTCTTGCACTAATCTCTGTTTAGTGATATAATATTTACAGGCAATTAAGCAAAATCGCATATATCTCCTCAAAAATGGGCTAGGGTCACAAATATATGGACCAAAAATCAGACAAGAAAATAAATTCTGTATGTAGACAGGTATAATTGCTGTGTATATTTATTCTCATTTTAGTGTGATGCCTCTAAAAATCGTTTTTTCACCAAAATGACCACTATGAGGGACTGTCTCTTCATATTATCTAACTGCTAAAAGGGATTCTGATAATAAGACTAATTCTCTCCTATCTTAGTTGTCTGTTTATAATTAATATTCAAATCTATTCACCAATCATCTCCTATAGGGAGAGAATGTTTAGTTCATTGAGATCTTTGGATTCTGAATGGTGGTTCATGCACTACAGGGCATGTGTTTTCAGTAGATAGTTAAATAAATGTTTGAATTAATGGATGAAGAAATGACAATGAGTGACTACTAAATGCACTAGTAGTATAAAAGTGATTTAGAGGACCATGTATTATGATTTCTCAATGGCAGTTGTTTTCAAAAATATAATTATGACATTAAATTTACTTTTAATAGGACATGTGAAGTCTCCAAATTCCCAGTGTGTTTCTTTTGGAAAGACACTGCTGTTTCACCTCTTATTATTGTCTGAGAGAACACTGAATTCTCCCTCTACCAGCTCCCCCAATATTGATCAATTCTCTCCTACTATTCCTCAGAGTTTAAATAATATCTTAATTACACACAGCTGCAAATTAACTTTCTAGTTTAGTTTGAGAGCCAATTTTCTAAGACAGGAAAGGGCAACAGGAATTATCTATAGAATTGTGCCTCTGATGAAATGTTTCATTTTTTTTTTTTTTAACAACTATGTAACAAATACACAGTTCTTACAATATGTCAGCGCCTGCTCTGGTGCTTACAAACTAACTAGTTTAATTCTCACAACAATTGTATAAAGGAGGTACAGCTTTTATCCTAATTTTATTGATGTAAAAATTGAGGCAAAAAGACAATTAAATATTTGTTTAAGATAATACAACTAATAAATAGCATAGCCTGGAGAAGTCCAGACTATTTCTAGGGACAGGGCTTTTCCCATTGTTCTCTGTGACCTCTGAAATTTTACTCATCTTATTTTTGGGCATGTTTATGGTTCTCAAGAGCATCACTTTGCATTGTTTTGCAAGAGCTTCAGCATTGAAGATTGCTGCTCAAAATTTTTTGACAATAACAGGAAACAAAGAACACGCAATGCACATCCTTTTCCAACTTGGTATCATATTTTCATTTGATACCAAGTTGGAAAAGGATGTGCATTGCGTGTTCTTTGTTTCCTGTTATTGTTTTGTTTATTGTATTGTTTCTGTATTGTTTTGTTATTGAATGGGTCTTTTAATAATTTGCTGCGGGTTTTATTTTTGTCTCTAGTTATCATTATATTGCAATTTATCAATTAATCATGCTAGGACATTGGTAGAGGCTTAAAGGTTAGTAAAAAATTAATAATCATTTAAAATATTAGACGTTTGTACTGATATCTCTGTGAAGAGTATTAGTTGCATTGGTTGCAATAGAATAGGCAAAACAACATCTTTCTGGGCCTTTGACCTATACAGGTAAATGCTCTGAGGTTGTCTTCGTTACACTATCTTAGAGCAAGCCTCTTATAAAGACCACACTGACTCTTCCATTTATGTTTCTTTACAGCAAAAGATGAATAGAAACTTACTTCTCACTCTTGGAAAGTTTTGTCTTTTTAAAAATAATCTTACATTTATAGGAAGAGAAAGAGTGAGAGAGTAAGAAAGAGAGAGGTCAGAAATAGAACAGATGCACCCTTCCATATTTATAAAGCAACTATGGCAAGATAAAAAACTACATATTGGTAAAACAGATACTTTGGTTTTATAGGGTATCTGTCTTAGGAATAGCACTGATGTTATTTAGAAATCTTTCTGTTGTTTAGCTGAAATAACTTGCACTTTTATGTGGATACTGCTCTAGGGAGTAGAGTATGGTAATAAAAATGTAAGTTCTAGCATAGGTTACCTGTATTTGAGGTAAGTTATGCCAAGAATATCATAAATATGTTAAGAACGATGCAATGTTCTTGATTTACATTTATGTACAATATTGCAAATACATTCAAATGCATTTCACTGAATTTAATGTTGGTTTGGGAAAGATTGGGAAAATGTAGAAGCAGGTATATTGAGCCTGAAATCAATTTGGAATTTTAAATGACCATAAACTCTCACTGATAGAAAGTTTGGAGTCCCTTTAGGTTTAGCTAGTGAAAAATTTCTATCTGTTAGAGTGGAGAGGGAAAACAAGCAGAAAAATAAGAATTAAAGAAAATAATCATGGAGACTGTAGACTTTACCCTTTCTGGGAAGATAATTCATTATTTTTCAATAGAATAGACATAATATCTGTTAAATATATATATATATATATATATATATAGCCACAGATCCTGAGCATATAAATAACATTTGCATTAATTATTTTTATTTAAAAATCAATTTTACCTATTTTGTGCAAAAAAACTGTCAGTACACTAGTACTAAAACTTGATGTTTTGTTGTTAGGTAAGAGAAGGGTATTTTTACATTACTGATTTGTGACTCAGGGATATATTTAAAATAGCTTATCAGACTTACATTTGGAGCCAATTGTAATTGTTTCCGTGATGTATGGTTCTATGGAATCCCATAAATTGTCTTGTGAATCTTTTTATTGACAACATTGGCATAGTATATATGCAAAGCTCAAACTACTCCAGGGTAATGTAATTTATAACTAACAATATGTTTTTTAAAAATGAATACATTTTCTTCGCATAAACATTAGGACTTTTTGGAACTAAGCAATGCCATATTAAATGTAGAAAGAGAAGTTCAGTGTAATAGGTTAGCTATAGAATATGATGTATTATCCAGCGACTCTACCATTCACCTACCTGAGGTGGCTGTGTGTTACTGACATGATCATAGATCCTTTCTGTTAGGAGTTCACAGCAATGAATAGTCTTAAGTGGACCTCAATAGTCAAGAATAAAGTGATTTTAACTAATTACAATTTATACTTGGAAATTCTATTGAATTTTATGTCAATGAAAACTTTTTTCTAAACATGACAGAAATTTCTAAACTATCAAATTTTTCTTCCATAAAATTTAATTCCAGAAATCCCAGCTGCTCTGGCTGAAAGCAACCTCAGTCCTTACAGATAAGTATTTCTTCATAATTTTACTTCAAGTAGCTTGAAATGACAAAAGGTTTGTAAAAAATCTGAAAACAGCTGCATTCAGATCCTGCATTAGTTTCCTATTGTTGCTGTAACAGATGAATACAAACTTAGTGGCATCAAAAACACACCTTTATTATTTCACAGTTCTGGAAGTCAGAACTCTAAAATCAGGCTTACTGCACTAAGTCAAGTTGTGGGTAGTGTTGTGTTCTTCTGAAAATTCTGAAGGAAGAGGCCAATTTTTGTTGTTGTTGTTGTCTGTTTCTGCTTCTGGAGGCTGCCCTAGCAATGCATTTTCTCTACCATGTTCCTCACTTCATTCTGCTGTCTCAGCAACAGATTGTAAAGTTCATATTTCTACCAACAGTCTGTTTGTGGCAGTTATCGAATTTTTCTCTCGGCATCTCAAACCCTTCAGCTTCTGGTCGTTATTTAATTTCAAAAACCTTTCTACATTTTTAAGCTATCTGTTACAACAGTACCAGACTAGCAGGGGCCAAAATGTGTACTGGGATATTATTGCTATAACAAATCATCACAAACTTAGTGACTTATGACAACATACATATATTGTCTTAGAGTTCTGGATGTTAGAAGACTAAGATCAAAGAAAGAGCAGAGCTATTATTTTTGGATGCTTTGGGGTGGAGCTGCTTCCTTGTTTTTTTCAGCTTCTACAGATGTCCTGTGTTCCTTGGACTGTGGCCCCTTCCCTGCGTCACTCCACCCTCACGCTTCCAGGATCACATCTCCTGCTACTAACTCTCAACTTCTTGACTCCCTCTTACAAGAACATATGGAGACCAGTTGCATAATCCTGGATAACCCAGGATCATCTCAAAAATCCTTCATTGACTCACATCTGCAAAGTTCCCTTTACTATGCAAGGCAGTATATTCACAAGTGCCAGGTATTCAGACACTAGCATTTTGGGGCGACCATCATTTGGGTTACCACAGATTTCATGCACAAAATATTTTTTAATCAAATTTAGGTATATGAAGGCACTAGAAATATATAAAAGGTTTTCCAGAGCTAGCTAAACAATCTTAATACATTTGGTTAATGGAAACTGGGAAGAAAATATGAAAGAATATTAAACTACATGCCAGGGTGCTGATATTATGTGTGAGCTGAAAGTAAGTAATTTAGGGCACACCATATGAATAGGGTAAAGTGAGAAGGCAATGTGAATAGGAGTGACTAGAAGGCCAGAAAAAATGTGCAAAGGTTTGGAGTTAACTGAACTTCTTAGATTTGTAAATTAATGTGTTTAAAACCAAATTTGAAGAAATTTTCATCAGTATTTTTTCAGATATATTTCTACTCCATTTTCACTTTCTTTCTGGGAATTAAATATTAGTTGGATGAATTAATATTGCCTCATAGAAGCATGAGTCTATTTTTATAAACTTCTTTGTTCTTCATATGTAATAATAGTTATGTCTGTATTCAAATTCATTGAAAATTTATTCTGTCATTCTCTGCTATTACAGCCATTCACTGATTTTTTCTTTCAGTTATTGTAATTTTTTTTATAAAATGTTCATTTTGTCAACAAAAGCATGCTAATAAACTTTTATAGTACTTTTATTCATAATTGCTAAAAACTGGAGGCAACTAAGATGTCCCTCATAGATGAATGAATAAACAAATTGTGGTACACATGCAAAATAAAATATTTTTCAGTGGTACAATGAAATGTGTTATCAAGGCACAAGAAGACATGGAGGAAGCAAGAATGCATATTACTAAGTTATAATAGCCAGTCTGAAAAAGCTACATTATGTATGATTGCATCTGTATAACATTCTGGAAATTGAAAAAAAACCACAAAAACAAAAAATTGTATACTTTAGTAAAAAGATCATTGGTTTCCAGAAGTTGTGTGGAGAGAAAAGAAGAGATGATTATGTAACATACAGGAAATTTGGTTGCAGTAAACCTATTCCATAAGAGACTTTAGTTGTGGATACATAGACTTTAGTTAATAATAGTGTTTCAATACTGGTTCATCAGTTTCAACAAATGTGCTACAATAACACGTGTTGTTAAAAATAAGGGAAGCTGTGAAAGGTGAGAAGTGCTATATAGAAAATATCTATACTATATGCACTATTTTTCATAAATGTAATGCTGCTTTAAAAATTAAAGTCTATTAATGTGAAAAAATCGTTTTGTTCATTTTTAATTTATTTTTCTTCTGAGATCCCAAATCTATTTAATCATATAAGTATATTTTTTAGCCCTTGAGCATATTTATGAGTTTTTAAAAATTTGTTCTAATTTCAGCAAGTGAGTTATTATGTGCCATGTTTCTTTTTTCTTTGGAAATGACATATCATTGAGACTACGGATTCTATTATCTTCCTATCAGTAGTGTAGATTTCTCTTCTAGCTAGTAATGAACTTGATCTAAACTCTCTACTCCAAACTGTCTTCCCTAAAACAGACAGAAGTTGAAACTATTCAATTGCTTTAAAATTCTGACTATTGCTTTTTGTCCTGGAAGATTGGAGTCCATCCCATGCATGCAAATTTCTGAAGTTAACAAAAGACTACGAATGTTTGAAGGCAGATTTTGAGGTTTCTTCTCTGTGTTTCAATTTCTTCCTGAGTTTCTTCTCTCACTTTTTAGATTCTCTGGCAACCCTTAATTTCATCCTTTAAATCTTCAAACATGTACTAACGTAGCATTTTCTTGGTTTACATATCTTGTATTGCTTAGTCTTGGGATTGCCTTCAGTAAAATGCCTTATAAAAATTTTACCCAACGTAATTTTCTTTCCTTCAAGTGGATTTCTCTCTGGTTTCTCCTGCATTGATTTATTCTCAGTTACTTCAGATGGACATTTCTCTATTTTTCTTTTTATTTTTTTGAGTTTACATCTCATTCTGTGGCCCAGGCTGGAGTGCAATGGCACGCTCACGGCCACCCCAGCGTCGACCTGCTGGGCTCCAACTATCCTTCCACCTCAACCTTCCAAGTAGCCGGAACTACAAGTACACGCTACCATACCCAGCTAATTATTTTGCTTATTGTAGAGATGAGGTCTCACCAAGTTGCCTGGGCTGGTCTTGAACCTGCAGGCTCTGGCAATCCACTAGCCTTGGCCTCCCAAAGTGCTGGGATTACAGACTAAGCCACCGATTATCTCTTTTTTTTAAAGATCTGGAGTACAATTCAGAATTAGGCATACAAGTGGTCTTCATACAGGTAAAATTTGGGCCTCCCTTTGTTTCCCACTTATCCTGGTTTGAGATCAGGCACCCTTACTGATGTTATATGCCCCACCCTGCCAGCACTTTCTGGCTACTGCCAATCCCTTTCTTATAGTATTCTAAATATTCAGTGCCCACTTATGAGTGAGAACATATGGTACTCAGTTCTTTGTTTCTTTGATAGATCACTGAGAATTATAGTCTAAATCCATCCAAGTTGCTGCAAAGTACATAAGTTTGTCCTACTTTATGACTGCATAAAACCCATCATGTATATGTACCACATTTTAAAAAACCAATCTACCTTCAACAGACAGCATGATTGGTTCCATATGTTTACTTTTGTGAATAGTACTATAATAAGCATGCATGCTCAGTATCATTTTTGTAGAATGATTTGAGATCCTTTGGGTATATTCCCAGAAGAAGGATAGTTGGGTCATATGGAAGGTTGATTTTGAGATCTTTTAGAAATCACCACACTGTTTTCCACAGAGATTATACTAATTTGCATGTCATCAACAGTGTAGAAGCATTTCCTTTTCTCAATATCCTCTCCAGCATCTGTTGTTTGTTGAGTTATTGATGATGACTAGAGTTAGGTAGTATCTCAATGAGGTTTTGATTTGCATTTCTCTGATGATTAATGAGACTGAGCACTTTCTCATGTATCTGTTGACTGCCCGTATATCTTCTTTTGAGAAGTGTCTATTCATGTCTTTTGCCCACTTTTTAATGGGACTGTTTGTTTTATTCCTTTTTGTCATGTTTGAGTTTCTTGTAGATTTGGATGTTAGGCCTTTGTTAGATATACAGTTGGCAAAATTTTTTTTTTCATTCTATGGTCTGTCTCCCCACTCTCCTGATGGTTTCTTTTGCTTTGCAGAATCTTTTCGGTTTGATGAGGTCCCACATGTCTATCTTATCTCTTATGGCATGGGCATTTAAGATTTTGATCAAGAACTGGTTGCCTATTCCGATTTCTGTAAGGGTATCTCCTGCGTTTTTCTAAGAGTATTATAGTTTGAGGCTTTAATTTAAGTCTTTGAATTTAGAGCTGATTTTCACATATGGTGATAAGTAGTAGTCTTGTTTCAACCTACTGCATGTCTCCTTGTCTTCCAATTCTCCCTGTAACATTTTCTGAGTAGGTACTTCTCTCCTGAGTGGTTGATGATGGAGGTTTTGTGGAAGATGAGTTGGCTGAGAAATTGAGATTCTGCTTCTGAAATCTCTGTCCTATTCCATTGGTCAATATGCCTGTTCTTGTACCAATACCAGGTTGTTTTGACTATTGTAACCTTGTACTAAAGTTTAAAGTCTGGAAGTGTGATACCTCCCACTTTATTTTGCTAAGAATTGTTTTGGTTATTTGAGGTCATTTATGTTTCCATATGAATTTTTATATTGTCGTTTCCAGGTCTGAGAAGAATGTTGTTGGTAATTTAATGGGTATTACATTGAATCTATAGATTGTCTTTGGTGAGATGGACATCTTAACAATGTTGATTCTTCCTATCCATGAGCATGGAATATTTTTCCATTTTTTTGTGTCTTCTTTGACTTCTTAGAGCCATGTTTTGTAGTTTTAGTAGTAAACGACTTTCGTTTCTCTGGTTAGGAAGATGTCGAGGTATTCCATTTTTCTGTGTGTGGCTATTATGAATGGGATTGTGTTTTTATTTGGTTGTCTGTTTGTTGTTGGTATATAAGAATGCAAATGTCTTTCGCATGTTTATTTTGTACCCTGAGACTTAGCCAAAATCTTTTATCAGTGCAAGGAGGTTTTTGACAGATTCTCTTGGGTTTTCAAGGTACAGGATCATGTCTTACACAAAAAGGGATAACTTAACTTCCTCCTTTCCTATTTGGATACCCTTGATTTCCTTTTCTTATCTGATTGCTTTAGCTAAGACTTTCAACACTATGTTAAACAGGAGGGGTGAAAGTGGGCAGCCTTGTCTTATTCTGGTTTTCAGGGGAAATGCTTCTAACTTCTGTCCATTTCTGTGAGTTTATTGCAGATGGCACTCATTATTTTGAGGTATGTTCCTTCTATGCCTAGGTGCTCAAGGGTTTTATAAAGAAAGGATGCTGAATTTTATCAAAAGTTTTTCTGCATCTAATGATATAATCATGTGGTTCTTGTTTTTACATGTTTTGATGTAAGTGTAATTAACATTTATGGTCTTGTGGATGTTGAACTAGCCCTGCATCCTGGGGATGAAGCCACCTTGGTTGATGGATGATTTTTGAGATGTGTTGTTGAATCCAATTTGCTAGATTCTTGTTGAGAATTTTTGCATCTATGGTCATCAGGAATATTAACCTGTAGTTCTCTTTCTTTGGGCATCTTTAGCTGGTTTGGGTATCAGTGTGATGTTAGTATCATAAAATGATTTGGGGAGAGTTCCATCTTTCTTAATTGCCTGGAATACTTTCAGTAGGATTAGTATCAGCTCCACCTTGTATGTTTTGTAGAATTTTGCTGGGAAGCTGTTTGGTTCAGGGCTTTTTTTTTTTTTTTTTGTAGGTAGTTTTCTAAAGACAGAGTCAATATCCTGTATTGTTATTGGTCTATCCGATGTCTCAATGTCTTCTTGTTTCAACCTTAGGAGGTTGTGTTATGCCAGAAAGTCCTCCATTTCATTTAGGTTATCGAGTTTATTTCCATACAGGTGTGCATAATAATTTCTGATACTCATATTTCTTCAGGATCGATTATGATTTGATCTTTTGTATTTCTGATTGTGTCTATTTTGGCTTTTTCTTTCTTTTTCTTCGTCATTCTGGCTAGGGGTCCTCAAAATTTTATCCTTTCAAAGAACCAGCTTTTTGTTTTGTTGAGTTTTTTCTTTGATATTTTTGTCTTCTATGTTCCATAATTGAGCTTTTGCTTTAGTGGTCTGAATTCTTCTGCTAAAGTTAGGGTTTTGGTGTTCTAGCCTTTCCAGCTCCCTTAGTTGATTTGCTAAGCTGTTAACTTGTAATCTTTTTATTTTCTTGATGTGTTGATAGATATATAAATTCCCATCTTAGTACTGATTCCATGACATCCCAGAAGTTTTAGTAAGATATTTCTTCATTTTCATTTATTTCCAGCAATTTTTTAACTTCTGTTTTGATTTCTGTTATTACCCAGGAGTCATTCATCATCATGCTCTTTAGTATCCATGCCTTTGTGGGGTTTAGGGGGAGCTTTGTTGGTATTAATAGTTATTTTTATTCCACTGTGGTCTGAGAAGGTACATGGCAGTATTTTGATATTATGAAATTTGTTTATGCTTGATTTATGGTCAAGGATGTGATCAATCTTGGAGTACATTCCATGTGATAATAAGTTGAATTTATATTCTGTAGCTGGGTAGAGTGTTGGGTGGAGTGTTCTGTAGGTATCTATTAAGTCCATGTGATCGAGTATCAAGTTGAGGTTCCAGATCTCTGTTGTTTTTGCCTCAATGATCTACCTAGGGTTGTTAGTAGAGTATTTAAGTTCCCAGCTATGATAATGTTAGAGTCAATATCTTTTTATTACCTTACTTAGTAGTTGCTTAATAACATAAATGCTTCTATGTTGTGCATATATATTTAGGATGGCTATTTATTGTTGATGGATTGAACATTTTATCATTATGCACTGTTCTTCCTTAACTTTTTAAATTTTTGATAGCTTAAATGTTATTTTGTCTGACATTAAGATTGTGACTCCTCTCTTGTTTTGTGATCCATTTGCCTGGAAATTCATCTTCTATCCTCTAACTTTGTGGGCATCCCTTGTGGTGAGATGTACTTCCTGGATGCAGCAAATTATTGGGTCATATTTTTATATCTAGTTTGCTATTCTATGATTCTATGTCTTTTCAGTGGTGCATTTAGTACATTCACATTGAGGCTAATTATTGAAATTTGAGTGTTTGTCTCTGTTATGAGGTTCCTATAAATTTTGTCTTTGTTTGATTTCTTTTAACTTTTGGGTTGCTGTATGTCTGTATATTTTCAAGTTTATTGTTACAATATTTTCTCTTTTGAGTCTGTGTTCTCCTGTTCTCTTGGAAAGTATGTGGTCATTCTTTTTTTTCTTTCTTTCTTCTGTGCTTAATACCTTTTAAAGCATCTCCTGTAGAACTGGTCTGGAAGCTCTATAATTGCTTAGGGATTGGATATTTGGGAAAGTTTTTCATTCTCCATCACTGATGAAACTGAGCTTGGCTTAGTAGGAAATTCTATGTTGAAATTGTTTATCTTTGAGGACTTTGAAAATTGGACTCCAGTCTCTTCGAGTTTAGTGTTTCTGTCAATAGGTCTGCTGCTATTCTGATTGGTCTTCCCCAGTAGATAATCTGACCTCTCTCTCTTGCTGCCTTTAGGATTTTTTCTTTTGTACCTACTTTATGTCAGTGAATTGTTATGTGTCCAGCGTTGGTCCTCTGATTTGATGTCTTGTGGGGGTTTTCTGTGTCTCTTGTGTTTGGATGTTCACATCTCTGTTGAGATGGGGAAAGCTTTCATGAATAACCTCCTGATATAATTGTTCCAAAGTGTTCTCCATTTCCCTTTCCTCTTCTGGGATTCCAATCAGGCATAAATTTGGACTCTTGATAAAAATCACACATTTCTTGGAGCTTTGGTTCTTTTTTGTTGATTTTTTTTCTATGTTTTTTTACAGATTGGTTTAATTCCATGTTTTGGTCTTTGAGGTCTGATATTCTTTGTTCTGCTTGATTACTTCTGCTTTCCATACTTGCCATCTTGCTATTTATGTCCTGAAGTCTTTTATGGACAAAATCTCTGTTGCAAGTTCTTTCAGTTTTGCATGCTGTTTTTCTTGAGTCTTATTCACTCTTTTCAACCATTTCCTAATCCCTGTTGTATTATGGGGTCAGTCATTGGTGATTTCCATTTTGGGGGCTCTGAGGTCTGATTTTTTAGGAATTGCCTCTTTGGCACACTGGGAACTATCTGTGTTCTTCCATTGATTTTTCCTCATTTGTGACAGATCTCTTTCTTTTTTCTTTAGTTCCATCATTCAATGGCAGTGGTAGGGGTTTTCACTTCTGTCATTTGTTCTGCTCTCTATTCTTCCCAGATCAGCATTCTGAATTTGTTCTATTTTGCACTAGGGCCGGGGGTAGGAAGCTTTGCTGTCTTTTGTGGTTTTGAGAGTCAAATAAGGTAGAGGATGGGGAGTGTCGATCTGTTGAGGGCTCTTCCTCATCCTTTACTGATCACATTCCTTTTCACATGGCTGAGTCAGGGTAGGAAATGGGGTACCTGAGGCTCTGCTCTTGTCCTGTCCATCCAAAATTTGTGTTTTCAAAATATTCCCTCTGGGTCAGGATCATCTCCTGAGTTGTTAACCCACTGGACATAGAGATCAGGTCTGTTGCTTCCTGGTGGGAGCACCAGAGCTCTTCCCTGCCCAATTTTCAAGATGGTGGCAGTGTGCCTCTTTCATCTTCTTCAGTAGGACTCTAGCTCTGGTTCCCTCGCTGTGCTCTCTCCATGGCCCTTGCTGTCAATGTCCGGTCAGGCACTGTGGTGGTGAGGCAGAGCCTGGAGCCAGCAGTCACTCCTGGCAGCTTCTTCCCAGGAAGGCCTTTGTTGATTTTAGAAGATGGTGCTTGGCTTCTGGAGCCTGGTAAGTGCTAGGGTCCAAGCAGAGCAGCTGTGGCACCAGATGCTTTATAGATGGCTATTTCTATAGTCTGTCTAGAATTTAGAGTTGTGTTCTGCAGAATATAGTTGTCCAATACAGAATTTACCCTCATTATTGGGAGTAAAGGCTTTTCACTAGATTTATTACAGAAATGTATTCTATGAGGACTTTTTATTAATATTTATGAAGAGTTTTATGAGGATAAAATAGTATAATTTAAATAAAATTCTATGAAATGTGAACTCAGCCAATAAAAATGATCATTTATAAAGAACATTTGTTTTTTTCCCTATCTTTTCCCAGAAATGAATGACAGATATGTACTATCCTTTAATTTGGAGACTATGACACATTCCTTCATAATACCAATAAAATAGAGGAAAATTTTCCCATGGTAGGTTTCCCCATGTCCTTTCTTTAGTAGCCACTGTATTTCTAACATGCTGTTTTTTAGCTGAAACTGTGAGGACTCGAAAGTACACAATTGCATTTTATTTGCATGAGTCTCTGTTTTTTGTCTCTTGAATTTTGTATAATATGGTGTCATCGTGTCTTTTCTTTCTCCCATGTCATTTTAAATTCTTTTCCCACAATTCATTCTGCGCCTCTTCTTTGACATATACTTTAAGACACTGAGTCATTGAAATCAGCCTTTGAATTATGTAATTTAAGGGATACAATGCAAACTAGGGCAAGATAGGCAAAGAAAACTGAGACGAGATCTATGTTAGTCTTTATTCCTAATGTATATGGTAAATTCTAACAACAAATTTAGCTCTAGCTTGATACCTTTAAACATTGTAATAAAAATACCTGTCCCACAAGATTCATTATAAAGAATTATAAACCAGCCAGGCTCGGTAGCTCAGCCTGTAATCCCAGTGCTTTGGGAGGCCGAGGTGAGTGGATTGCCTGAGCCTGTGGGTTCGAGACCCACCTGGGCAACTTGGTGAGACCTCATCTCTACAATAAATCAAAAATTAGCTGGGCATGGTAGCGTGCATCTGTAATTCCAACTACTTGGAAGGCTGAGGCAGAAGGATCACCGGAGCCCAGTAGGTCGAGGCTGCGGTGGCCGGGAGCAGCCACTGCATTCCAGTCTGGGCGACAGAGTGAGACTCCAACTCGAAAAAAAAAAAAAAAAGAATTATAAACCAGTGAAATTATTGGATCCTTTTGCCATGCTTGCAAGAAATCATCAAGTATTTTGAGGAACTACCTATTTCATTATTAGTTATCTAATCATAACCTTTTTATGAGTAGTAAATAATAATGAATTCTATATCAGGAACATAAATGTTACAACTTTAGCACAATTTTTAGTTTTCAGGATGAGTTTAGTTCAACATTATATTTTTATAGTTTATTTTGTGTTTTATGTTTTTATTGATGTATTGTAAGTATACATATTTATGGGATACATGTGCTATTTTGATACATGCATACAATGTGTAATGATCAAATAAGGGTAAATAGAATATTCATTTCCTCAAACATTAATCATTTCCTTGAGTTGGAGACATTTCAAATCTTCTCTTCTATCTATTTGGAAATACACAGTAAATTATTGTTAACTATAGACACCCTATTGTGCTATCAAACACTAGAATTTATATGCTAAGAGGAAGGTAACATCATAGAATTGGACTTCAGAATTTTTAAGCTTGCACTTTGGAGAGTTTTTAATCAAAGCAAGTAATCAGATATTTTATCTGACAGAAAACGAATATTATGAAGGAAAGAGATTTAGTAAATAAATTTTAAAAATTGCAAAATTTGGTCAAGATATTGTTTGGAGATCAAAATATAAAGCTACTTTTTATACCATGAAATCCAAAAGAAATATACATAAATAAAATTGATTGAATTATACCATAGTATGCTTAATTAATTTATGTTCTTTATAGTAATTGCCACAAGCGATTCAGCTACATATCTCCCTAAAAATACCCATGTCAAATATGGGGTTAAACCCACAATTTCAACTTGGTTAAACCCAATAATTTCAAAAGAAAAATATCATATTTAATTGATTTTATTGTAAAGGACTTTGAGTTCAGTGTGATGTTATGACCTTCAACTATGGTCTTATGGCTGTTCCCTATTACCAGTTTAAGACACTAGATTAAAATATGACCTTTAACAATTACCAAAAGAGATCATCTGTGTTTTCTCTATTTGAGAAGTTATGGGTTCTTTTAACCTTTTGGAGAAAACTTTTATTCATCCAGTGTTATTTAAAACCCAAATGACTTTTTGAGATCCTTTTAATTCTAAAGAAAGTAGACATTTAGAGAAGAACAAGGTAAGTATTAATATTAAACATTTAGTAATAAGCATATGGACTTTTGCCTGTGATGTATTAAAAAAACACATGTACATTTAGTGTTACTGCAAATCGATGTCAACAGTTTTGAGAAAACCAAAAGCCCTGAAAATCTGTTGAACTTCTGAATAGTACTGAAGCAACCTCTGGTGAATCATTAAAATTGCTGTTTGTCAGGCAGTATATAAATGGAAAATTCTTGAAATTTTATTTCTAATACAAATTTCCAAGATTCTTATTTAACATTTATTTTACATTTCTGAAAGATTGATAAAATTAATTAGTTATCAATTAATAAAATGTGAAAAATTCCATGGGGCAATGCTTGGTCTTCATCAGAAATTAACTGATGAATGGGGGAAATGTGTTAATACAATAAGGGTCTAGTCTAGTATTTAGGTAAATTTTATCTTGATTGCAATGTTAGGGTAGAGGAGGATTGTAATTTGACAGATGGGGAAGAACTACCCCAAATAAGAGGAACCGTGTCAAAATATCTTGAACATCTTGAGAGAGAAAATTATATGAGACATTGCCTCCTATTTTTGCCTATGTTTACAACCAACAGAAATGCATTTGCATCTTAAATAATATAGCAAAATAAGGTAAAGAATAGGTAGAAGAAAATAGACAATGTTTTAAAATATATAGATGAGCAAACAAGAACAAAATTTTTTAAATATTAAAAGGTGATATTCATATCAGAAAGTGTGAAATTAAAGTTAAAAGTACCAAACTGTACAAAGAATAACTTTATGTTGTGATAAGAGATGTCAATTTTGAGGATATTACAACACGTGGTACAGTATATGCAAAACAACACAGAAGTTAAATATAAAAAAGGCAAATTTTAGAAATGAAAGATTTTGATAAATACTTCTAAGAATTTGAGAACTCTGGTATGCAAAAAGAAAGGGAGTGAAATAATTTAACAGTGCAGTCTAATAATTGTTTTTTTTGGTCACTTTTCTAGAGACACTATTTGAATAGAAAAATCAAGTTCTTCAGAAGTCCATGGTAAGTTTACAATAAATCAATCAGACAGTTATCAAAAAAATGCAAAAACATAACTATGAAGAGCAAGTAAGAGAGTAAGTGGGAATTATTTGGGTGATTCTCTTTGACTATAATCCAATACAAGTAGAAATAAAACAAAAATAATAAATGTATGTAAAAGGTGCCAACATAATTCAGGGGAGATAGGATAGGCTTTCAAAAAAAATTAAGTGAAACAACTGGATAGATATATGATAAAGAAAATGTTCCTCAGTTCATACTTTATACCAGACACAAAAATTAATAATTTATAATCCAACATGAAAGCAAAAACTCTAAAAATTCTAGAAGAAAATAGAGGAGAAAACCTTCACCACATGAGGTAGACAAAAATTATTTAGACAGACTACACTGACAATTAAAAATGATAATTTGAATTAAGATAAAAACTCAAACCACCTGCTCTTCAAAAGATACCATTTAAAAGAAGGAAAAAGAAGTCACAGTCAGTGATAAACTTTCTTGGTACACACATCTGCTAAAGGACTTTTGTCCCAAGTATATGAAGAAACTTTATAACTAAATATTAAGAAGTTAAAGAAAATATAGAATGAGTGAAAGACTTAAACATATGTTACATATGTTACATATTATAAATGAATGTCTAGTAAATTAAAAAGCAATGAGATGTCATCTCACATTTACTAGATGGCAAAAATTTAAAATATTGATGAGACCAATTGTTTGCCTAGATATAAGACAACCAGAAATCCACCATTGCAAGAGTAAGTCCACAATGGCACAGCTACTTTGGAAAACAATTTGGCAGACATGACCCAGCAATTACAGTCAAATGTATTTATATTAAAATGTCAAAACTATGCATATGCATAATCATTTATAAGTTTTACATTTAGTAATTTAAAATGAAAGCAACCCAACCAACCATCAACAAGCAAAGGATGCATAGGCCATGCTATGTTCATATTATGGTATGCTAATCAGTCGTATTTTTAACTGTTTGAACTACTCATACATGAAACTGTGTGTATGAATTTCAATAGCAATATGCTGAACAAAAGATGCCAAGTTTGCTACTGTAGAATTCTCTTTATTTGAACTTCTATAAGTAAATGCTCTTATCTATGGTAGAAATCAGATTAATGATGTTTGAAGCAGAGAGTGCAGGTGAGAATTTACTACTACAAGACACACAGAAACTTTACAGTGATGGAAAAGTCTTATACTTTGATATAAAAGGTTTATAACACTAGTATATAACGTTTTTAAAATCCATTGAACCATTGCACATCGAATGTGTGAATTTTATTTTGGGTAAATTTTGCCTTAATGAGGGCAGTAAAAAAATGAACCAAAATAGATATAACTTTCTGATAAAAAGGAATATTCACAAATAACACAAAACAGAATGAAATATACTAATATCAGGCAGAATTTATTATCTGAATATGACTGGCTACATAAGTACAGATCAGAAATTTATTTATCATTTCAATAATTAAAGATGAAAATTCATATGTTAATAATAATAAACTCTGCAATGTTATTTGATAGGGTGAGATTTCCTAATGAGTGAACTATGAAAAATGGAAATAAGAGAAAATCATGCTCTAAAAAAGTAAAAAAAAAAAATTGTAATTTTCAAAACAATAAAATGACCTCAGTTGCAGCTAGAAACTTTGGAAGGTTGCCTATAGTTACCTTATCAGTAACAGGTTCTCCAAAACCATAGCAACTTCAGGAAGACTAGAAAATAAACTGAAAAATAATCATTTATGCTGATATTAGAATTATATAACTATATAACCCAGTAGTCTAAAATTTTTAAAAGTGATCAATAAAACATTTCATAATATGGTCAGGTAATAATAAAATATAAAAATAGGCAGCTTATTTCTATTCTAAAAATGATAATCTTAAAGACAGAGGAGGGGATATGATAACAGCATATTATCAATGGCAAATGAAGTAATTGCAAGTAGTAAACTAACCGCAGTCACAGAATCAATATTTTAAACGTTAAAATTATATTTAAATATGCAAAATGGGACACAATTGCTGTTATGATTCCCCAAAGAGTGTGTGTGAAGTCTGCAAGCCGTAACATAAGAAGAAAAATATTTATTGTATGTAATTTAAAACTTTACTTTGGTAAAAGATACTATAAACAAAAGCAATATGTGAACAATAAACTTGGATAAAAATTACATATCAATATGCATTTATGCACAGAGGACAAAATCTAAAATATACAGAGAATACTTACAAGTTGATAAAAGATAAAATTAACTGAAAAATTGAACAGCATTATGGCTAAGATACAGAAATGAAATCCATCTGGCCATCAAACATAAAAGAAAGAAAATTTAAAACATTTTTGGACATGAAGATTGTCAGACTAGCAAATTATAAAAATAAATAGCAAACTTTAGTTTGCATAGTTTGGGAATGATGGACAGGTACATTTATTTGTGTGTTGTTACTGGAAAACAGAGTGTTGTAGCATGTTAGGAAAGCAATTTCTTTTAAAAAGTTGTTTATCTTAAAGATGTGGGTTACTATTCAGCATTAGGCATACAAATGTTCATAATGCAGGCACCCTTGTTGATGGGGTATGCCCCAACTCCCCTGGCAGTTTGCCACTATTGCCAATCCTTTTCTTATAGTATTATGATAATTTTTCAAGGTCCACTTATGAGTGAGAACATGTAATACTCAGTTCTTTGTTTCTGTGATAGATCACTCAGTTCCCTGTAGATCCTAGATGTTAGGCCTGTGTCAGACATAGAATTGGCAAATACTTTTTCCCAGTGTGTGGGCTGTCTCTCTGCTCTCTTGGTGGTTTCTTTGGCTTTGCAGAAGCTTGCCAATTTGATGTGTTCCCACTTGTCTATCTTATCTCTTAGGGCATGGGCACTTGGGATCTTGATCAGGAATTTGTTGCCAGTTCCAATTTCCATAAGAGTGTCTCCTGCGTTTTCTAAGGTTCTTATAGTTTGAGATTTTACCTCTAAGTCTTTGATTCATTTAGAGTTGATTTTTGTGTATGGTGATTGGTAGGAGTTTTAACATCTACTAAAATATAAAAAGTTTGACCCATTGATCTCATCTGTAGAAATCTATGTCAGAGAAATAAAATTGAGGACATATATTTACAAAGACACTTGGTACAACCTAGTTTATAAGAAGGATAAGAATATAACTGACCATTCAAAGAATAAGATCATTTTTTATTATATAATTTATTTGACAGGTATCAAAACTAAGTGTTGATGATGCCATTTTTTTAAATTAAATGTTTTACTTTCATATAAATGTTTATTCATGCACACGTGAAAAGTAGTATAAAAAGATCCTTTGTACACTCTATGCCATTTCCCCCTTGGTAGCAGCATCCTGTACAACTATAATACAGGATTATAACCATGATACTAATGTTGAAACAGCAAAGATACAGAGTATCCCCTTACCACAATGGGATCATATATGTTGTCATTTCTTAGTCATAACTACTTAACTCTTATGCACACACCTCCCTCGATTTCCAGCAACCATAATCTGTTTCCATTTTGATAATTTTGTCATTTTAAGAATATTATATTCATGGAATCATATAGATAACCTTTGGAATTGTCTTTTGACTTTTTTTTCTCTAAGTATAATTCTCTTAAGATTCATGCAGTTCATTGTATCACTACTTCCTTTTAAACCTAAGTATTATTCCATGATATGGATGTACCACAGTTTGTTGGAAAGACATTTTGATTGTTTCTGGCTTTTGATTACCTGTATTGCTTTAAAGCTGCTATAAGTACTCATATGCAAGTGTTTGGGTTATCATAAATCTGCATTTCTTTGGGATAAATGCTCAGGAGCAAAACTGCTTTATCCCATAGTAGTTGCATGTTCAGTTTTGTAAGAAACTGCCGAGCTGTTTTGCAGAATGTCTATAACATTGCGTATTCCCACCAGCAATATGTGAGTGATCAATGCCTTCGTAATCTCCCTGGCCTTTGGCATTGTCATTTAAAAAAAAAATTGTATCCATGTAGGTAGTTGTGATATTTCATTTTGGTTATAATTTGCAACTTTTTAATTGCTAATGATATTGAAGATCGTTATCTGTGCTTATCTGTATGTCCTCTTCCATGAATGTCCCTTCATGTTCCATGTTCTTGCACACTTTCTCTCACTCTCTTTTTCTAACTTTTAAGTAGTAAGAATTTAAAAATATTTATATACACTGGATATAAGTCTTTTATTGAATGTGTGGTGTCTGTGTCTTCAGATAATCTTTTCATTGTACTGAAGGGGTACTTTTCAGAGTGAAAATTTATAATTTTGATTAAATTCAATTTATCAATTGTTTATTTTCTTTTTGTCTATCATGCCTTTGGTACATGTTTAGCAACATTGCTTTACTTCAAATCCTAAAAATTTTATCCAATTTCTTTCTTAATAGATATAATTTTACATTCTACCATTGAGTCTGTGGTCATATTTGAGGTAAATTTTGCATTTTTTGATTATCTTCCCTCCAATGAATTGCTTTGGCATCTTTGTCCAAAATCAATTTGACATATTTTGGGGGGTCCATTTCTGAGTTAATCTTTGCCTTGCTCCTGATCTTAGGGTGGAAGAGTTTGTTCTTTCACCATCAGGTATAAGTCTTAGCTATCAGTTTTTGTAGGAGCTATTTATGAATTTGAAAAGTTCTCTATTTTTTTATTTCAATGTTTTCATCATGAATGACCATTGAGTTATGATTTTATTCATCTTAGCAGCTCTTAATGTTTTTTTGTCATTCCTGAAGGATATTTTCACTGCATTCAGGATCTGCATTGACCATTATTTTCTTTCCTCATTTAAAAAACGTCATGCCATTTCTTTCTAGCTTCCATGGTTTTTGATGAGAAATCTTCTGTAATACAACTTATTTTTTTTTCCCTAAAGGTAAGTTATCATTTTTCTCTTGCTGCTTTCAAAATTTTCGTTTGTTTGTTTTTAGCTTCCAGAAGCTTGACTATTAAGTGAGCTAGTATGGATTTCTTTAGATTTATTCTGCTTGGGTCTTGCTCTGATGCTTGAATTTATAGGTTTATATCTCTGTCAAATGCCTGAAATTTCAGCCATTATTTCTTCCCAAACTTTTTGCTTTTTGTTCCTGTTCTTTTTCTTTTCTCTCTTAAAGACTTGGATGACATAAAAGTTAGATTTCTTTTCCTTTTCTTTCCTATTTTTCTTTTCTTTTTCTTTTTTTCTTTCTTTTTTTTTTTGTTATAGTCTCACAGGTTGGAATGGCACCACTTCATTTCTTTGTTTTTGGAGGATGATGATAATATGAGATTTTGAATTTCTATTTTAGCTGCTTTTCTTTTTTTTCTTTTTTTTTTTTTTTGGAAAGCAAGATGTATTGAGAGGACAGATGCTTTTTTTCATTAATATATTGGTAGGAGTTAAGGGTTGCTCCTTTGGTAATGCTGAAAGTGGGTACAATTTCGGGTTCCCCTTTCAGCTTCTGGTGATGTCATAAGTGATGGGCTTTCTGCTATTTATTGGCACCGTGAGAGTTCTGCTCTCCATTAGGAATCTGTTGATACCTCCTGGACTGGACAGACTTTGTTCCTATTTCCCAAGTGGTCTCAACTGACTTTACAGGTTAAGAGGTTGTTACACATGGAAATGTAAGTCCTGACCTCCTACCTAATCTTCTTTGATAACACTTTGGTTTGGGAGGTGGGGTGAGGAGTGGTAGAAGTCCTTACTACAATATGGCATGAGTGGAAACTGAGACATCACATGTGACATTTTGTGGAGTGATTGGGGATAAAACTTCTGTTATTTCTGAAAAGCAGTGCTGTCCAAAGGGTTATTATTATTTTTTTTCATAATATTGTTAGGTCACGCCTTTTCTGTTATTTTGGTTGGAGAGGGCAGACCTGTTTATGCTTGGGGTGTGTGTGTGTGTGTGTGTGTGTGTGTGTGTGTGTGTTTATGCATATGTGTTTTATTGTTCTAGGTTTCCAGCTTCTCCATCAGCATTGATTATGGGATATAGGCAGTAAAAAAAGAAAACTCAGAGATTTCTCTGCCATATCCATCTTCAGGTACTAAAGCTTCTAACCAGTCCATATTATTCTCTTTACCTTTCAAATCATTCTTATATTTCTTTTATATGTAATACCCAGAGTTTTAGTTGTACTTAGTGACAAGAATAGAAAAAAGTTCATGCACTCCCATCTTCCCAACAACAGAGATATTTTGAGAGTAAAAGCTGCAACAACTCTTATAAAATTAGACTGACATGTACACAATATATAATCATGCTATTAATGTGGAAAAATAGAAAATAATGTCAATGTTTATCATAGAGAAATACACATATTCAAAAGTATGATATATTTACACAAAGGGCAACCATAGAAAGACAATGTACCACATAAAAACATAACTAAAAAGTTTTAGAATTGACTGGGAAGGATGTTCAAAGGTGTTACTAAGAGAGAAAAGTACAATTCAGGATAATGCATATAACTTCTCATTAAAAAAAGACATAAAATGAACCTTATATAAGTAGATAAGCTCCAATATTTGCATGTTTGTGTGTGTGTGTGTGTGTGTGTGTGTGTGTGTGTGTGTGTGTGTGTGTATGTATATATATATAAACATGAACTTTTATGTATTGGAAATTGCTATGATAGGTTAAGGGACAGCTATAGGAAACATGATTTACTTGATGAGAGTGGAGTGAGAGAGATGGGGGAGCCAAATAAAACTATCAGACAATGCTACAATTCAAATAAATTCATTTTGTCTGAAATGATCATATATATCTTTTTGCAAAATTATAGATGTGTGCATATGTGCAAATAAACTTTAAAATGCACAAACAATAAAAGTAGAGTTCTTTGGGAAAATTAGGTCATCTGGATGGATGCTTCATTTTCCATCCACTGTAGAGTCTTCAGCCTACATGTATGCTCAAGTGTAGCCTGCATTCAGTGAGGAAGATGGGTGTTGCCAGGTCTGTGTGCTCTATGTATTCATGAAGAAAAGTAGGAAAGCAAGTACTGAGATAAATACTTGAGCATTTTCTTTTCAGCATTTGCCATTTAAAATATTTGCAGAAGAAATTAAGTTGCTTTCCTCTGGCAAAGACTGAATGATTCTGACTGCTCATTTTTAGGGGTATTAATCAAATGTAAAAACTGAATAATCATTCATAATATGCTAAATATTTTAAGCATGTTATGTATATTGATTTATATTAGATAATGTTGTTGCCTTATATTCATTTGTTTTACTAATGCTGCATATACCAAAAGTAGATTTTACATGTTTAAATAAACATGTAATTTTAAATAAAAAAGCACCAAAATAATCTTTTAAGAATGATGCTTGGTTTATAAATTTGAATATACATATATAAATAAATAAGAGAAAGTCTAGCTTTACTGATAAGATGATAAAGCAGTTTTAAAATGAATCTGTAAGATCAGAATGCCACTTATAAAATTAATATTTCAGTATGTAGTAATCAAATGCCTTGAATGGCACAGTTTCTACAGAGTTTTAATGCCATAGACGAACATACATTTTTAGCTGACCATATAGTAGATCATCATTTAATCTATAAATTTGTTATGGCATGGCATCACAGGGTGTAACTGATAGTGCCAAAGTGTCTTTGCCACAAGATCTCAGCATTCATCTTCCAACTTTTCAAAAAGAAGACTCAGCCAAAATGTAGGCATAGTATACTTGCTTCTGTGTTGGGCAAAAGCAAACACAATTCTGAATTTAATTATGTTGTTGGTTGTTTCCCAGTGACAACATTTTTGGATGCTGATTTATATTCTTTAGACTTGCTTTTAGTATATAACTTTTCCCCCAATGTTTCCCACACTGGAATATTTATTCTTGATGCACATACTATGTGCAATAAGAAAATCTGTAGAAATGTATGGATATAACTTATGACTGGGGTAAGCATATAATTTATCAACTAAACTGGGGCACTTGACAGTAGGGTATGCGCTATCAGTAATTACTTTGGGATGTCAGCAGAAAGCTGGAGATGTAGGGAAAATGACCACACTGATCCGCAAACGTGATGGCTTAAAGATCATTGATATCAGCATTTTTGTCTAAGGCATAATTTCTCAATATTATCATTGAAAATAAATGAATATTTATTACTTTTTGGTTTCCCGTTAATTTTTAATTTTTTTTCTCAATCCCATTAGAGACTAGACAAACGTAGTCATTTGTCACTTAATGACAGAGATGCATTCTGAGAAATACATCCTCGGATGATTTTATTGTTATACACACATCATATAGAGTATTCACACCTAGATGATGTAGCCTAATACACAGCTAGGCTATAAGACATAAACTAATTTTTCCTAGGCTACAAACCTGTATAGCACGTTACTACACCAAAACACTATCAGTTGTTGCAATGTATTTTGTGTTTATGTATTTAAATATATCTAAACACAGAAAAGGTACAGTAACAGTACAATATAAAAGACAAAACATGATAATCCTTATAGGACACTTGCCATGACTGAAGCTTACAGAATTGGCGCTGCTCCAGGTGAGTGAGTGGTGGGTGAATTGGAAAGCCTAGAAGGCCTACTACAGACATTGTAAACATTGTGCACTTAGGCTATGCTAAAATTATTTTTAAAATTTTCTTTCTTTAATAAGTTAACCTTAGTTTTCTATAACTTTATAAGCTTTTTAATTTTTAAACACTTTTTACTTTATTAGAGCTCTTAAAACACAAGCACATTGTACAGCTATACAAAAGTATTTTTTCCTTATATTCTTATTTTATGATTTGTTTATTTCTAAAAATTTTTAATTTTTTTTTACATTTTAAACGTTTTTGCTAAAAAATAAGTTAAAATGAAAACAATGCTTTCTTCTGGAATACCTCCTGGAGGATCTGCTTGAGATTGTTTTACAGTTAACTTTTTTAAATAAGTGGGAGTATACTCTAAAATTACGTTTCAAAGTATAGTACAGTAAAAAAATAGTCCGTAAAAGTCTTTTCATATCCAAGTATTCAATACTGTATGTAATTGTATGTACTCTACTTTTATATGACTATCTGCAGTAGGTTTATTCACACCAGTATGGTCATAAACATGTAAGTAATGTACTACACTATGATGTTACAATGTCTCTGGTGTCAGTAGGCAATAGGAATTTTTCAGCTTCATTATAATGTAATGGGACAACCATCATATCTGTTGTTAACTGAATCATCATGCATGCCTGTATAGAAAAATGTCTCCCTCTGGGAAAGAATATATATGTATATATGTCTTTCTATGAGTAATTCTCAAATGTTATAATACATGCTTTGCTTATTTCTCACCTGCATCACGGTTACATGTTCTGAACTTACGTGTCATCTTGTCCTCTAGTGCAATCTCCATACCCTAAAACCTCTTACATATTTCTTTAAATAAATGAAAACAATCTACTTACTCACCATGAAATGGAAGCTTTTTCATGGTTTTATCCTTGTCTAACATTTGCTCACCTTTCCTCTGTCCACAGTGATTTTATACTCCGTTCTTCAGCCAAACACACAGCCCATTGTTTCCTGCTCTTTGTGACTTAGGTGCTTCCTCTGCTAGAAATACTCTTGTTCTTCTTCTCATAAAAATAACTTTATGTTTAAACTATAGTTAAGAAAATTTTATTGTATTAATGGCATTGGGTAAATAAGTAGATTTTAGCTGTTCTCATCAAAAAAATAACTATATGAAATAATAGCTATGCTAATTTTCTTTACTATAGTAACCATTTTGCAATCCATATATATTCTATAACATCATATTGCAAACTTCAAATATGCACAATAAAATCTATTGTATTAAAAAATTAATGCAAACTTTAATTCTTCTATCATATTTTTAACTTAAAAAATTATCAAATTTTTAATAAAGTAATAAACACTAAATATATTTGTTTGATAAAACTTACCAAAATTAAGGATAGTTTTAAAAAATATTTGTATTCTTACATTAGGCCTACAAAATGATGGTTCCCTGAGGCTGGAAAGGATAGTAGGGAGGGGCGGATAAAGAGGGTATGGTTATAGGATACCAAAATTCAGTTAGATAGAATAAGATCTAGTATTCAGTAGCATAATAGGGTGACTATAGTTAATAATATATTGTACAATTCACCCAAAAGAGCTAGAGGAGTGGAATTGTACTATTCCAAACACAAAGAAATCATAAATACCTGAAATGATGGAGATACTGATTACCTTGACTCTATTACTACACATTGTATGTTTATATCAAAAATTCACATGTATTCCATAACTATGTAAACTTATTATGAATACATAATGATTAAAAATAAAAATATAAAAACTTGATAACACCAGATGCATCTTTCTCATTTTGTGTCTCTATTGCCCCTTGCAGAATCTTTTTAGCAAATGATAACCAACATTTAAATGAAATAAGTAATTTTGCTGTCACATTGTCTTTCCTTCATTGCTTACTCCCAACTAATTAGACTTCACTTCTCATCTGCTAACATTTCCATTCTCATATAATTTATTTTGTTACTTTGAACTGTTAGACAGGGTGTCACTCTATCATCAGGTTTAAGTACAGTAGCAGTATCATAGCTCACTGCAGCCTTGAACCCCTGGGTTCAAGCAATCTTCAGAACTCAGCCTTTCAAGTAGCTGGGACAATAGGTGCACACTACCACGTTGAGCTAGTTTTGTTGTGTTGTTGCCATTGTTCTTGTAGAAGCGGGGTCTCCCTATGTTGCTCTGGAAGGTCTCGAACTTCTGGCCTCAAGCAGTCCTCCAGCTTCAGTTTCCCAACGTGCTAGGATTACAGGCATGAGCTGCCACATCTTTTTTATTTTAAGTGAGCTTAAAATTTTTTAAATTCATTTTATTTCAAGTCTTTGAATCAGTTGTAAGAAATGTGTATCTTCTCTTTTTTCATCAAAGCAAAAGAATTTCAATTGTTTAAATACATTTTTGAGCTCTTATTACTCATTACAGAAATTAATAAGTTAAAAATGTGTGCTTTGTTATTTATGTTAAAGAATAAAATCAAAACTTTTTCTAATATATGAATTAACTGATTGGTATAATTAACTAGTAATGAATGTAAAATTACTTTGTGGCATATTTCATTATGGTGTTACTTTAAATTTAAATTTATAATTTTGCATATATATGCATATATAAAATGGAAGAATTACATGTAAATCATTTACAAAAAAAGAAGACGTATAAAATGAGATTAAAAAAAAATTTAAGATAAATTAAGCTATTCCACCTGGAAAGCTGACATCTTTAATATGATAGCATTAAGTTTTGACCCATTTAAGTCATAGAAAGTGGACTCACATATTAAATGAAACATTCATAAGGAAATATCCAAACAACAATTTTATCAAGGGGATATGTCAAATTACCTAAAAATTATACTACCCTTTTGCAAGCACTATCCTAAATAACTTGAGAACAGAGATGACATTTAAAAGTAAGGGAGAAAATGGGAAGAGAAGATTATAGGAGGAAAGATGTATTTCCTTTGCTGATATTTAACACTATCATTTTTCTTAATTATTCTTGACATTTCACACATTTCACCCATTATTCCCTGAGCTCCCCTAGAGCACAGTTTTTTAAAAAAGTAGGGCTAGTTACTTTTTAGAACAAATCATGCATTGCTGTCCTTTAATACATTCAAACTTTTTTAATTCTTGATCCTACCCCTCATATATAAGCAGATAGCACCACCTGTCTTATAAGCAGGTGAGTTTGTAGCAGGGATTTCTGTAAATACATTGGGAAAGGTAGAATTAGTTTCTTAGATTAAATGAGGCAGGAAGGCATTTGCATATTTAGTATTTAAAGTGAACCATTGAGACTTAAAATTATATACTGTTTAGATATTTACATTATATATTTTGAATTTTAAAGAACATCAAAAGCTATGTAAAATCTTAATTAGCGTTGATAGAATAAACATCTTCATTCTGCATATTTCAGAATCTAGCTATATTCTGCTGTTATTCTTTAAGCTAAACAGCTACAGTATTACTCTGCTCCTTCTACTTCTTGTCCTTCACCCACATATGTCCACACCAATCATTTAAAGCATGTACATTGTTTGAAAATGTGTTGCGATGTCTCCAATTTCATGTTTGCTTGTACAATAAGCAAAATGGTATACTTATTATAAGGAGAGCCTTCTCTTATTATAAAACTTGTTTTCTAAGCAGTCTATTTCAAAGAGGCTAAATATCTTAATTAAAATTAGACTGACTTAATTTTCATAATCTTATTTTGCCTTATATAAAATATATGGAAGCTGGGCTCGGTGGCTCAGCCTGTAATCCCGCGCTTGGGGAGGCTGAGGTGAGTGGATTGCCTGAGCCCGCGGCTTCGAGACCCGCCTGGGCAACTTGGCGAGACCTCATCTCTACAATAAACCAAAAAATTAGCTGGGCATGATAGCGCATGCCTGTAATTCCGGCTACTCGGAATGCTGAGGCGGAAGGATCGCCGCAGCCCAGCAGGTCGAGGCTGCAGTGGCGGGGAGCGGCCACTGCACTCCAGTCTGGGCGACAGAGTGATCCAACTCAAAAAAAAAAAAAATATATATATATATATATATGGAAAAAGAGGTAAAATCAGTTAACTGATGGTTCATATGCATTTGAGACTTTAGAAAATGATGCTTTTTGAAAACTTAGAATTTGGGGAAAATAAACCGAGACTGAGGATTAAGATACTGTCTAACTGAACTGGGTGAAATAAATATATGAATACCTGTGTCAGTACATCTCTAGTTTTCACTAGGAGAAGAAAGCATAACAGAAAGTAAAAAGAAGGAGACTGGCACTGTGGTTCATGCATGTCACCCCAGCACTTTGGAAGGTGAGGCGGGTGGATTGCTTGAGCCCAGGAGTTCTGGCCAAGTCTGGGAAACATAGGAAACTGTCTAAAAAAAAAAAAAAAATTGGTCAGGTGTGATAGTGTGTGCTTGTAGTCCCAGCTACTTTGGAGGGTGAAGTGATGGAAGGATTGCCTGGGTCTAGGAGGTCAAGGCTGCTGGATGCCGTGATAGTCGTGATCATGGTCGTGCACACCAGGCTGGGTGCAGTGAGACTCCAGCTTAAAAAAAAAAAAGAGAGAGAGAGAAAAAAATTTATCACCTCCTTAACAGTGTTTATACACTAGTGCTGTTGATAAATAAATACTTGTATAAAGTATTCAGAAACGAGGATTCCAGCCACAGATGGAAGAATCATTTTGGGTAATATATATCCACATGTCTATCAAACACAAAATATATTTTTTTAGAAAACTAAAGATATTAAGGAAAAAATTTTCTTAATTTTTTCCCAAGACTTTTAGGGAATATAGAAAAACCTTCCTATTTTCTGAATACTTGTTTGTCTTTAATTCTTTTTATTTATTTTTGCAGAAGATAAACTTTATTTTTTAAGACTGAATAGCAATGCATTAACAATGTATTTTATATGCCTCATCTTCTTTATTCAAGCCCCCTAGCTCGTTTCCATATTTGGCTATTGTGTATAATGTAATGAACATGGAATTGCAGATATCACTGCAAAACAGTGAATTCCTTCCTTTGAATATATACCCAGAAGTGAAGTTGTTGGACTGTAGGGTAGTTCTAGTCTTCATTTTTGAAAAACTGTTTTCCATAATGGCTGTGTCAATTTACATTCTCATCAACAGTGACAAAGGTTTTATTTTTTTCCATACCTCATCAAGACTTGTTTCTTTTTTGTAACAGCTATTCTAACAGGTAATATCTCATTTTTATTTTTATTTGCATTTCTCTGATGATTAGTGATGTTGAGCACATTTTCATATGCCTTGGTCATTTGTATGTCTTGTTTGGAGAAATGTCCGTTCATGTTCTTTGCCTATTTTTTAATCAGGTTATTTTTACTAATTTTTACTTTTCAGTTGTACGAATTCTTTGTATATTTTTATGTTAACTTCTTGTCAGATATATGATTTGCAAATATTTTCCCCCATTGCTCAAGTTGTCTTTTATTTTGTTGATTGTTTTGTTAGCTGTGCAGAACTTTTTAGTTTGCTGTGATCCTATTTATTTTTGCTTTTTGTTGATTGCACTATTGGTATCATATAAAAAAATCATTATCAAAACCCATATCACGAAGATTTTTCATGTCTTCTAGGAATATTATGGTTTCAAGTCTTAAATTCATTTTTGGTTTATTGTGTGGGTCATGTAAGAAAAGGATCCAATTTTATTGTTTTGCACATGAATATCCAGATTTCTGTTGTGTTCCACTGGTTTATTAATCTATATTTATCAATTGTAATGTCTTTTTTAAATTGAGAAGTCCCCCCCAGTTTTTTTTAGCAGGATTCTAGGAGTCTCACTCTGTCACCCAGGCTGGAGTGCAGTGGCACACTCATCGCTACCACAGCCTCAACTCCCTGGGCTCTGGTGATCCATCTGCCTCAGCAGCTGGAACCACAGGTGTGTGCCACCATGCCAAACTAATATTTTGATTTATTGTAGAGATGAGGTCTTGACAAGTAACCCAGGCTGGTCTCAAACCCCTGGGCTCAGGTAATCCTCTCGCCTCTGCCTCCCAAAGTGCTGGGATTACATGCTTGAGTCACCATGCCCAGCCCACACAATCAGATTATCTGCAAAAAGCGAAAATTTTGCTTCTTCCTTTCTGATTTTGAGGTCTGTTGTTTCTTTTTAAAATCTAATTTATCTAGCTAGAATGTCCAGTACTATGTCAAATAAAAATTATAACAGTGGGCATCCCTAAATTATTTTTATCTTAAAGAGAAATCTTTCATCTTTTCACTTCTGAGTATGATGTTCAGCAGTGAGCTTGTCAGATATGGCCTTTGTGTTAAGCCACATTCACTTTTTTTTTTTAATACCTTATCTGTTGAGAATTTTTGTTATAAAAGAATGTTTAATTTTGTCAAATGCTTTTTCTTCACCTAATGAAATGATCATATGATTTTTATCCTTTACTTTTTAATGTGATATATTGCATTTATTGATTTGTATATGTTGAACCACCTCACATCCTTGGGATAAATCCTACTTGATATTTGTGCATGATTTTTTTAATGGGTTGCTGAATTTTTTATTGTATTTTGTTCAGGATTTTAGCATGTATGTTTATCAGGGATATTGGTTAGTAATTTTCCTTTCTTGAAGTATCCTTGTCTGGCCTTGATATCAGGCTAATACCAGCGTCATAAGTGAGTTAAAAAGTATTCCATCCTCTTTAATTATTTGGAAGAATTTGAGAAGGATTAGTATGTATTTTCTTTAAATGATTGGTTCAATTCACTAGTGAAGCTTACTGGTTCTTGGTTTTCCCTTATTGGGGGATGTTTAATTACAGATTCAACCTGTGTACTTGTTATTGGTCTGTTCACATTTTCTGTTTCATCGTAAATCAGTCTTCTTTTTCTTCATGTAGGCTTTTATAACTATGAACTTCCCTTTTAGAACTGCTTTTCCTGCATACATTTTGGTATTTTGAATTTCCTTTTTCATTTTTCTTAAGATATTTACTTATTTCTCTTTGATTCCTTCTTTGACTCTTCGTCCTTCAGGAGCATACGGTTTAATTTCCACATATGTGTGTATTTTCCAATGTTCCTTCTCTTATTGGCATCTAGTTTCACTTCATTGTATTCAGAAAAGATGATTGATATGATTTCACTATTCTTAAATGTGTTAAGACTTGTTTTGTGACCTAATATATGATCTATCTAGAAGACTATCCTCTGTGCATCTGGGAAAAATGTGTATTATGTTTCTTTTGGATTGAAAATTCTGTATATGTCTGCTAGGTTTATTTGGTCTATCGTGTAGGACAAGTAAAATGTTTTCTATTGATTTTCTGTCTGGATGATCTATCTATTGTTGAAAGTGGAGTATTGAAGTCCTCTACTATTTATTGTATTGCTTTGAATCTGCTACTGAAGCTCTCTATTGCATTTTTATTTCAGTCATTGTATTCTGTAACTCAGACATATCTGTTTGGTTCTTTTTTATGTTTTCTTTCTTTTTGTTGAACTTCTCATTTTGTTCTTGTATTGTGCTCCATACTGTGTTATATTGTTTATCTGTGCGGCTTTGTAGCTCACTGAGCTTCTTTAAAACTGTTATTTGGAATTATTTGTGAGGCAATTTGTGAATCTCCATTGGGGAGGGGGTCAGTTATTAGAAGTCTATTGTGTTATTTTGGTGGTGTCATGTTTTCTGACCTGACCTTTCCTGAGTCCTGTAGCTTTGCATAGATGTCTACAATTGAAAAAGCCATCGCCTCTTCTAGATTTTATGGACTTGTCTTGGAAAAAAAGACCTTTGACTACAGTGGCTGTGGCACTTGGCACCATGTGTGAAAGGATGAAGTGGCTCTGGATCTAGGGAGTAGTGTCTTGTCAGCTCATGCAGCTGGTGTCCATTATATTGGCAAGTATGTCATCCTTTGTGGTGAGAGCTTTGAGTGGGGGACATAGTGGGTATGAGGGCTGTTGGAGTCCTCAACAATGCCTCTAGGCCCTGTGGTAAGAAGCCTAGGCTGGAGGCAGTGGGGACCTGGGTCAGCTGTGTGCATGACATGAGGGCAGGGGCAGGGACCTACTGTAGATGACTCATGAAGGTGGATGCCAGCAGCGAGCATACCCACAGCTATAGAATTTGGGGCTGCAGGTGTGCATTCAAGTGGTTGCAGAAACCAGATGCAGGCTAGGGCTGGTGGTAGGTGTTTGGCAAATTTGCATGGACATATGCAGTGGCCACACAGGATCTTGGGGCCAGGGCACTTGCAGAGTTACCAGATAAACATCTCTTGGGTAGAGTTAGGGAGAGCTGTCGAGATTCAGACAGATGGAGTCTACAAGGACAGAAAACTAGAGCTTGTGGTGGAAAAGCAGCAGAGAGTTTGTGGTAGTGGATACTGCCAGGTCTTCGGTGGTGAAAACTGGGGTAATGTGTGTAACATCCTGAACCGTCAACATTCTCCGGGATGAAGCATGCTGGGGTTCTCTGCAGAGCAGGCCACTGGGGACTGTGGTGACAACTCCCTGTGGCTGATACTGATAACCTCTGAACTTATTCTTTGTTACTAACCATCTTTTTGCTGGTATCCCCAGCAAACTGGACATTGTGAAAGTGAAGTAGGTCCTTTGGACAGTGCCCTGAAAAGGTGAGGAAGCTGGTCACCCACCTGCTATCTTTTCCCCTACAAGTGGATCCCACAGACTGGAAAGTGTCCTTACTATGGTGAGCAGTGCAGTCTGGGAGATGGCACAGAAATGAAACCGTTCATCTTACTTTTTTCTATGCAGTTATTCCTGGGTTGTTTTTTTTTTTTTTTTTTTTTTGCTCCACTGTATTGCTGTTGCTTCTTAAATGGACTCCTGAGCTATTCAGAGCTATTTTTCCTCCTGGATGGCTGTCTAATTTGTTGTTTTTTGTCGAGGGACAAAGACTAAGATCTTCTACTCTATCATTTTGCTGACATCACTTTTCTCAACTATTTCCTATTAATTTATTTTTGTTTCTCATATTCAGCAGATTCACAAGTTCTTCTAGGATTATTTTGCTAAGGATAACTGCCTCATCAAAATTCCTACAGAACTTGACCAAATTATCGGATATTAACCCATAGAAATTCTAATCTAAATATACTTCAATGAATAATTTATATATTCAGGTGATTTGTTATTCCTCAATGAAAGGTTATGTATATTTGAGTGATTATAAGAAAGAAGAATAAAATTAAAAATCCCACAGATAATCCATTAAGAAAATATGTTACAGGAGTTTCATAGTGGCTTATTCATATTGTTTTGAAAAGTAAATAATAATAAACTCCCATAAATACAGTTAAAACATTATTACTTTTATTAATGCAGACCAATATATTAAGATTGTCTAAAAATTGTAAAGTGTTTATAATCCCAGGAAATTATCTGCTGAGAATTTAGAGGCAAATGCTAACAAAAACATTTGCCAATAAATTAAATGATAACATTTATATTTAGGGTGTTAAAAGGAAATCGCTTGATATGATTTAGCACATATTTTATAAATGATTTTTCAACTATAAAAATAATTTAATATTTAGTCAAAATAGTAAACTGTGAAGACATATAACTACTTATAGCAAAATTAAATATTCATGCATACGTACACACATATATAGTCATCTCTTGTTATCAGTGGAAGATTGGTTTCAGAACCCCCTGCTGATGCTCAGGTCTTATATAAAATAACATAGTGCATGTGTATCACCTACGCATATTCTCCAGTAAACTGTAAATCATTTTGGGATCACTTATAGTAACCAATACTGTGCCTTACACACTTAATCACTTCAGTCGCATGGATTTGACCTAGTACTCCACGTGCAGAAGCAAATTTGTTTTTCTTTTTTTAAATTTTTAATTTTAAAGATGTGGAGCACAATTCAGGGTTAGGTATACGAATGTTTATTATGGAAGTACCCTTGTTGATGAGGTGTGCCGCCCCCTCCCCTGGCAGTTTCCCACTACTGCCAATCCCACCCCAACTCCCTTGTTTTTCTGTTTGGAACTTTGTGGGTTTATTCCCTGAATATTTTCAATTCATAATTCATTGAATTCATGAATATAGAACCCATGAATATGGAGGGTCAACCACACACACACACACACGTACACACACACACACATTTATACAAACATATATATGTACCTATACATATAGAAAACAATATTTTTAAAAGTAGACATATAAACATTTACTAATATGGTAAGCAGATGTTACAAGTATATGAAGCAGTTTAAGTATTTTCTGTATAACAAAACGTAAAGATTGGGCACGGAACTCTATACAAAATGGAGGGTAGCAAGTCCACGGATCCAAAGAATGGAAGGGCAGCCTGAGTAAAGCTAATGAACATATTAATTAGCAAGCTCTATTTGGAGAGCCAGGTCATCTGAAGACTCTTTCTTGCTTCTTTTTTCTTAGAAGATTGTTTTTAGTTTGAATCAGAGTGCAATACCAGGCAGATATCGATTCTCTGGGTTCCCTGTAACATAGATAAGCTGTTGTCAAGCAAGAAATTATTTTTTAGAAGATTTAGAGATTCTAAATAAAAATAACCTGGGAGGTTTAACAATAAATACACGAGAAAAATTGCTTTAGCAATTTACAACAACAAAAACAACAGAAAATGTCCCAAACAGGTATTTTATATTTACATAAAAACCATAAAGCAGACATATAATTTTACAAACAAACAAAAAAACTGAACTCGTGGCTTTATGGTATACAAAACAAGCACTGTTGATTATTATAAGAATAAATTGACAAATACATTATTTTCGTGGAAGAATTTGAGTCACTTCTTATAGAAATTGACTGATGAATTTCATGAAATATTAATTAGGATATGAAGCATTGAAGTGACAGGCTCAAATTAATGGACATATAAAGCACTATTCCCAAGACACTATACACAGTTCATTTGGACTCTCAAATAACATATAAAGCTGTTGATTAGGTAATAGACATTAACACACACAAAAAAACCCCTGAAGTTTAAAAAATCATAAAACAAGTAGGAAAGCCAGTAAAATATAAATACACATATCCTGTTCAGGCCTCCTACTGAAAATAATGAATGTTATTTGGTGAAATAATTTTGAAATATATTAAATGCATAAAACTGGCAAGATAGTAAGAAATTATCAAGCCAAAAACATTTATGATGGCAATAACCCAGATAAATAATCAGATTACTGAAGCTGTTTTGTTACAAAATTATTTGGCAAAATGGGAGAACTTGAACATTGATTTTCTTTTCATTTTTTATTTGGTTTTATTAAGATAGAATATATATAGGAACAACATATATTTAATGCAAGCAAACTGATGAGCGTGGACATAAGCAAACATCTGTGACACCATCATCACAGAGTAATCATATATCCAATATTTCCCAAGCATCCTTTGTTTTTTATTTGGTTTTTGCTTTTTATTGTGGTAAGAACATTTAACATGAAATCTACTCTCTTAAATGTTTAAGTGCATGGTGTCTATTGTTGATTACAGGCACTATGTTGCAGAGCAAATCTCTACTGAATCATAGTTTAGCTTATAGAAATTGACTGATGAATTTGATGAAATATTAATTAGGATATGAAGCATTGAAGTTGCAGGCTCAAATTAATGAACATGTAAAGCACTATTCCCAAGACACTATACACAGTTCATTTGGACTCTCAAACAACATATAAAACTGTTGATTAGGTAGTAGACATTAACACACAAAAAACCCCTGAAGTTTAAAAAATCATAAAACAAGTAGGAATGCCAGTAATTTATAGACACACATATCCTGTTCAAGCCTCCTACTGAAAATAATGAATGTTATTTGGTGAAATAATTTTAAAATATATTAAACACATATATTAATGCTATACCAATTGGACAACAACTCTCCATTTCTCCTTCTTTCAGGCCCTGGCAACCACTGTTGTATTTTCTATTTCTGTGAGATTGACCATTATAGGTACTACTATGGACAGTAATTTTCAAAATCAGGAAAAATACAGAAACCAGAGAGATCTGCTCTAAATGTGAGTGCAAATCCAGAATAAAATTGCACCATCCGCCTTCAGGGGATGTGGCTTTAAAGTTAAGCAGAAGTTTCTTTTGTGCTAAGCAGAACATGGAAAAATAGTGTTGAGAAGTTGTAAATATAGCATCTCTTTATAGACATTTAGATGAAGTTCATCCTACCTATGTGGGGAAAAAAACCATCAAGCCACTAATTTAGTTTAAAGTGGTTCCTTAACCTAGATCCTTCTGAAGCCTGGGATAAGTATACACACATACATCTTAGACTGGGTTTCATCCTGAGGCCTAAAGTGGTCTGATGCATAATTATTCCAGGAAATGAATGGCTCTCTCAAAAGTCACTTGGCACAAAGACAAGCAGAAAAATAACTTAATAAGTGATTACGTGTCTATGTGTCTGTGTATTTGTATTTATGTATATATGTTTATACCTAATTTACATATAAATAAATGTAGGTGTATATATACATAACAGTAGGAAGAGAAAGGATAGAACTTCAGCTGTAGGAATCATCAGACACATATGAAATAAAAATTCATTAAATGAAATTACTCCACACATAAAATTCCATACACAGAAAAAATATTTTGAAACATTTGAGATTTTTTAATTTAAAAAGTTTATAGATTGGACTAGTAGGAAACCCAAACTAAACTTAAAAAAACTAACACATATATTTTAGGTAGTAAAATAGCAATCACAGAGTGAATACCAAATATGTTAGAAATGAAGACTAAGGATAACGATAAGTACATGAATGGATATAAATAAACATTGACCACAGAAGTAATATTGATACTTACTTCTGAATTTAAAATTAAAAAAAAAAATAAGATCCTTTAAAAAAATGCAAACCGGGTGAGGACTTTAAAAATTTAAATATTTTCTGATCTTTCATTTTCCACTAAGAGGATACATTTGATTACAATTAATTAAATGTACATAATATGATTTCAAGTGAAGCTAGTAAAGTAATGAAAAATCAGAAAAATGAATGATGTTAGAAATAGCAAAATAGTAGAAACAACTTTTAAGACATTGCAGAAAAACAGGAATAATAACAACAAATTTTATCTATCCAAATAGTGGAAAGAAAATAGAAAAACAAAAAAGAAATGTAAAACAGACAGAAAACAAAAAGCACAACAGAACTTCAAATATTTTAATATGTGGGCTAAATATGCCATCTAAAAGATAAAGATTATCACATTGAAAGTAAATTACATTCTATTCCATGTGGCAAGAGTAAACAAAACCAAAACAAACGAATAACTAATATACAGGGCATGTTCTGAAGCCACAAGGCAATTAAGATTAAAATCAATGGCAAGGCCATTGCCAGTGGCTCAGCCTGTAATCCCAGCACCTTGGGAGGCTGAGGTGAGTGGATTGCCTGAGTTCGTGGGTTCGAGATCAGCCTGGGAAACCTGGTGAAACCTCCTCTCTACAATAAATCAAAAAAAATTAGCCAGGCATGATAGTGCACACCTGTGGTTCTAGCTACTTGGAAGGCTGGAGGTGAAAGGATTGCTGGAACCCACCAGGTTGACACTGGTGTGGCTATGAGTGTGCTACTGCACTCCAACCTGGGCAACAGAGTGAGACTCCAACTCAAAAATAATAAATAAATAAATAAACAAATAAATAAATAAATAAGTCAATGGCAAAAAAAAGATACTTGTAAAAACTATGTTTAGAAATTTGAAAAGATTACTGTAAATAAATAAGTCAAGAACAAATAATAAAACATGAGAATAGTAGCAATATTTTGAAATATATTACATGCAATACACTGTGTATCAGAACTGTAGTGGAGCTACCTAAAATATACACAAATTTGGAGCAAAATTTATATTCTTTAAAGACAAATACAACTGAAAGTATCAAAATTACTAAGCTATGCTTCTATCTCAAGAATTTATTATAAAGAAGAAAATAAAAGCTCCAAGATATGTAAAAAATAAAAAGAAGATAATAAAGACCAGTAAAAAAATGAATTAAAAATCAAACACAATAAGACCAATGAAAACTATAAATGCATTTTTTGATAAAATTGACACAGTTAACACAAAAATTGACTTAAAAAACACTACTAAACAACATCAGCAATAAAAAAGAAAGATTTATAAATTCTATAGACATTGAAATATTATGACTCACAAAACTTATAAGCAAACACACAGTTATATGAATAGTTAATATTGAATAGTTTAATTTAATGAACAAATTTATAGAAAAAAATGTTTCTTGCCAAATTAAGTACAGAATAGTAACAAGAAATACTGTAGAAGTTGAAGCAGTAATTACTATATCCCCAAGTAAAACCCCAGATCAATTTGGCTTTTAGTCAACTGGGCTAAATATTTACAGATCAATAATTAAATAATACATAATATGAATACATTAGTAATAATAATATAAATCATACCATAACAGTAATAATAAAACATCGCACTGTTTCCAATAACAGAAAAAGAGACAGCTATTCCAACATACTTTCTAAGTTTGAAAAATACTAGATACTATGAGAGTAGCAAGAAGATAATAGGCCAACTTCACTAAAGAAAATCGGTTCAAATATCTTAAAATATTAGCAAACAAAATCCAACTATATCAAAAATTGGGTTTATTACCAATGAATAGAATAGAGTTTAATGTAAATTAATCTTACTTGGAGTATATATTGGGATTATCATCAATTAATTTATGTTACACTAATAAATCAAAATTTTAAAAAACTCATGAATTATTACTGGTGGAACTTCCCAGGAAGCTGACTCTAAGATGGAGGTATTGGCAGCCTTTACCAGCTCCTTCATAACTGTCCTGTCATTTACTGTGGGTTGCTCTTAGAAGCTCTCTGAACCTGAAGTATCCATGACAAAGCTAATAGCTGAAGTCAGCTGCTGACAGCTCCCTCAGATTTGGTGTTTTATTTAGGGGTGCCCATAAACTCCACACAACATCTTTTCCTATCACTTATATCTCTAATACCACAGTGTCTGCTGGAATATATGGATGAAATTTCAGAGAGATGCTTTCACTGTAACCTGGTTTTGATGTAGAGTTCTTTCCTGCAGGTAGCTTTTCATACCATCCAGTATATGGTTTGGAATAGTATTCCCAGATGTTGAATGTGCTCCCTGTTAGACCTGAAAAGGTTACCAGACATTGGTCCTTCTTCATAGTGTGAAATGGTGTGAGCTGTAAGATATATTAACTTTTCCTTTGAAAGGATATTTCAACTGATCACTAGTCTCCTAAGAATGTAACTGATTTTGTAAGCACATCTTCATAGTGTTTCTTTCCTAACTTCTGAGTCTTGGATCATAATAAGATCTCTAATTTGGTAGTCCATTTTTACTTATCTGGTTTCAGTAGCATGAAGTAAGTAGTCAATGTGGGTCAATGTGATATATTGAAGGTTAACCAGAAGTGCAGATCTCTTTAGATTAAATACAGATAGTAAGAGAGTAAGCTACTATTGTTAGTGTATAATATGTAATATGTAAGCTACTATTGTTAGTGTATAATATGTACTATTGCCTATTCCATGTGAACATGAACTACTTCTGACTCTTCTGATAAGGAAAGAAGAGTAAACAAGCAAAACACATTCAAGGAATGAATGGTCATATACCATCTACCTAAGGTTGTATTAATATACTCTGGCAAAGGCACTGTACCTGGCTGGCATGGTGGCTACAATTGGGGTCACTATTTGGTTACATTTGTGGTGATCTACTATTAATCTCCAGGATCCATCTGGAAAATTAAATGGGAATATGAACAAAACTACGATCCCTGATCTTGAGATCCCTTAAAAGTGGTAATAAATTCTACAATCTCTTCAAAAAATTTAGTTGGCTTTTTGTTTGACTTGTTTTTAATTTACACTTCTGGGCAAGGATAAGAGGAAAAGTTTTAGAAGTCTCAATTTTCTCTTTGCCATGATAATGTCACAATCCAAAGGCCCTGTGTCAAATATCAACTATTGTTACTGGCACACCAGGAATTTATTCTAGGTCCTTTGCTGGCCACATGGAAAGCCACTCACTGAGATGAGTATTGCAAGAGAAGAAGGTTTTTTATTCAGGTAATATTAGATGAGGAGAATGGGAGATCAGTTTCACGCTTCTCTTTCTGATGGAATAAAATTGGAGGGTTTAAGTAGGGATGAAGGAATGCAGCTATATGCAGGGAAACAGGAAGTAGGGAGGGGTAAGGAAAAAATCATCATGAATGAGGGGTTTGTTGGCTTGTTATCTGAATGGATGATCTGGTGATTTTCAGTCCCTTCCTTGAGGTTTGGTTTCCTGAGGAACTCAGATAAGACAAATGCGAGTTTAAACTTTAAGACCAGGAGAGTCAATTTCTATGCTTATTCAAAAAACTTGTAAATAACAGTTTTCATGAGGAAATTGGGCCAGTTTCAGGCTCTACCTTTCTTAAAAACAAAAAACAAAAAACTTTTAGATTTGAGGGTACAAGTGCATATTTGCCACATAGGCGTATTGTGTACTGGTGGAAAGTAGCTTCTGAACTCTTATCCCTATGTCTCCCCATATTTAGTGTCCCCAATGTCTATTATTTTCATATTTATGTCCATTTAGCTTCCACAAAAAATGTGAGAACATGTGGTGCTTGGTTTTCTGTTTCTGAGTTAGTTCACTTAGGATGATATTTTCCAGCTCCCTCCATGTTGCTGCAAAGAACATGATTTCATTCTTTTTTATGGCTCTGAGTATTCGGTTTCTTTAGCCAGTCAATCACTGATAGGCACATTGTGTTGTTTCCATGATTTTGCTATTGTGAATAGTTCTACAATGAACATATGAGTACAGATTGAACTAGTTTCCATTCCAAACAATGTATTAGTCTTCCCTTTTCTCTGCATCCACACCAACATCTGCTGTTCAACTTTTTAATGGTAACCATTGTGACTGGTATAAGATGCTATCTAACTGTGATTTTAATTTGCATTTCTCTGATGAGTAGTGATATTGGGCATTTTTTCTTATGTTGACCACTTTTATGTCTACTTTTGAGAAATGTTTATTCATGTCCTTTGTCTACTTTTTGATGGGGTTGTTTTCTCATACTAAGTTGTTTGAGTTCCTTGTAGAATCTGGATAGTAGCCTTTTGTTGGAGGTATAATTTGCAAATATTTTCTCCCATTTCATAGATTTTCTGTTAACTCTGATGAGAACAGATGCTTTTTTATTTATTAAGTCTCATGTGTCTATTTTTGTTTTGTTTCATTTGCTTTTGAGGTCTTAGTCGTAAATTATTTTCCTAGACTGATGTCTAGAAAAGTTTTTCCTGGATTTTCTTTTATGACTTTAAGTTTCAGATCTTAAGGTTAAGTCTTTAATTCATCTTGAATTAGCCTTTGTGTATGGTTATAAGTAGGAGTCCAATTTCATTCTTCTACATATGAATAAACATTTTTTCTAGTACCATTTATTGATAAGAGTGTTTCTTGTTAATGGTTTTGGGGAAGATCAGTTGCTTATAGCTGTGTGGCTTTATTTCTTGGTTCTCTAGTCTGTTCTAGCTGTCTATTTTTGTAATTCTGCCTTGTGTTTTAGTTACTAGAGTCCTGTAGTATAATTTGAAGTCAAGCAGTATGAAATCTCTGCATTTGTTTTTTTAAGAATTACTTTTCAGTCTTTGCCCTTTATATATCTTTCCCTCAATCATAAGGAATATGGTTGTCAATCTTTCAGGCTTTTCATTCTAAGAAAGGGTGGAATGGGATAATAATGAAGAATGGAAAACATTGCACCTGTAACTGCATTTACTCAAGAGTACCTCGTTAGCATCTATTTTTTGGAGCTTGATGATTTAGGTATTTTTCTTAGCTTTCAAACAACATTTTAAGTCATCATGGCTAAGATCATCAATAACAAAATTAATCCAAGTTTTAAAAAATAACAAAGAATATAGAGTGGATTCCCAAAATGAATAATTCTGGAAGGCTGACAAGGGTTCACAAGACCATGACTGTTTCCCCTGGAGAAGATCCCAGGGGACTATTTTTACCCAAGTATAGTAAATTCATGGCTTAACATCTGCTAATTTGACAGATGAGTGAGTGGTCAGCAGGACCTCAAAAGCGCTGACTCATTGTGGTAACAGCTGGTATTCATCCTGGTAGAATTTTCAGGTGTTCAGCAGAAACTTAGTTTTCTGCTTTCAAAGAGTGGAGAGTTACAGCCATAGGAAACTGGAGCCTGTTGAAAGTAAAATTAGGGAGACTAGTTAATATACTTCCAAATTGTGTTATATATGATCTAGCTTCTGTTTCAGGGAAGAAAAGAATTTCAAGTGTTAGAAAGTCCAAGAGTCACAGTTCTTTTCCCAAGTAAAATTTGTCACTTGGCAAATTTTAGAAAGACACTTCTTTAATGTCCAAAAAACAAAAGCTGAAAAAGTAAGGCTTATATTTCTGTTACTGTAAAGCCAGTCCCCCATGACTTGCTTATGAAACATATCAGCTGCCTCATCTGGGTTGTTTCCCTCGACATTTACAAATGAAGTTGGGCATTTCCCCTTCTCAGGGTAAACAGTTCTTACAGTGCCTTTTATCCAGTCCACCAGGCTGGCTATTCTCTCAGGAATAATCTCCTATGCGTCTGGATTATATATACCTGTTTGCAATTGTTCAGTGGTGAGGTATGTGCTCTGTATCAACCAAATATGCTCTTTCACTCGGCAGCATTTAAAACAAAAGACATTATTCACAAATTAGTTATTCAGACAATTCATTTTAGTAAAATTTCCTCAGGAAGCTGATGATACCAATCTACAAAAGGGAACAATTTATTTACATGATGCTGTCTGGTTTCAGTAGTTACTTGGTTTTGCCCCTTCTCCACATTGACTACCTTCCTGGAAACCACAGATCTCAGAGGTGCTTTCTGGTTCCCTGGTATATGTTTCCCTTTTGTGGGTAGCCTTGAGGCTAGGGATCTAAGCCCAGACAGCCCCATATCTGAGATTGGTCCATCTCTGAGGCCAACCCAGCCCTTGCTTACTTCCTTTTAAATTATTATAGATAGCAATAACCAAGGGACTGAATATTTTGCTTTTTTCGTGTTAGTTTGCATTTCCTTATGCATCCAGTGAACCAACTCCCCAAAAGTTGAATCCATCTCTACATTCCACTGGTATATTTTACCTTTAATAACTGAATGCAGCACAACTGTGGCTCCATACCATGGGTAATCATGTTGCCACCCAGGAATCAGTTTTATGTAATAAGAGATGTACTGTAGTTTTCTTTGGAAACATACTTATTCTCTCTTCAGGCCCTTTTCTACCAAAGACAAATCATACTGGGATTAATTCATTTATAAAATAAGTTTTATTCTTAATACAGTTGGCCTGGTTATTTGTATAAAGTGTAGAAATAATTATTGTCCAATGGGCTCTTTTTAAAATGGCTTTGCTGGAACTTTTCCATAAGGAAACTCAGATTTGACTTTTTTTTTTTTAAAGATGTGGGGTACAACTCAGGGTTAGGTACATAAGTGGTCATCGTGCAGGTAAAGTTTGGGCCTCCCATTGGTCCTCACTTTGTCTGGTTTTGGATCAGGAACGCTTATTAGTGTTACGTGCCCCACCCCCTACACTCACCAGCAGTGATCTGCTACTGCCAATCTCTTTCGTGTAGTATTACGATAAATGTTCAGGGTCTACTATACAATCTCTGTGAAAAACGGTGTGACAGTTTCTAAAAGATCTAAAAATCGATCTTCCATACATTCCAACAATCCCCCTTCTGGGAATATGCCCATTGGAACTCAAATCATTCTACAAAAAAAGATTTGACTTTTAAAGTCTCTCTTGGGTCCAAGCTAGGATTTGCCTGTGCCTTCAGATACCTGTATTAATTGAGTGAATTCTCTCTTCTTGAGGTCCCAAAGTAACTTAGAGCTCCTGGATCTGTCAGAAAGTGACATTCTTTACTTACCACTGATCAGGAACCCTATAAAGAAACTGTGTATGCAGGGTACAAGGCTAGTTCTTCCAAGGGGCTTTTATCGGCTCTAACAAGTCAACCTCTATTCCTCAAAGCAGTCACTCATGTCTGAAAACATGTCATTCCAGTCAAAGCCTTGGTAAAACAGCAATTGTCTCAATTGTATTCTGTTACAAATGAAAAAGAGATTTTTTTAAATTTTTATTTTAAAGATGTGGGGTAAACTTCAGGGTTAGGTGTACAAATGGTCATTGTACAGGTAAAGTTTGGGCCTTGCTTTGGTCATCACTTCACCTGGTTTGAGTCAAGTATCTTTATTGAACTGATGTGAATAACTATATTGCAATAAATTAAGAATACTCATAAGTAATTTCCAAATTTTACTCATAGGATCATATATTACTCAATTTTTAAAAGCTATAAATAGCTCAAAAGAAAAAGATTTATTGTCTCTGAAAAACAAAACAAAAAGAAACAGCAAAGTTTCAAACAAGTCATACAGATTGCTTCAGTTTTCTATTAGTTCATTCAATTGTATTAACTCCTAGTCTGTTTGATGCTGGACTGGAAATTCTCATGAACACATCAACTTACCAGTAAGATTCCTGGAAGTTTTTTCTCTAGGTCCATGACACAATCTCCAAAGTTATTAGAAACCTACATTAAAGTCCTTTTCATGGACTCTCATAAAAAAACATATTTTAAACTGTAGCTGATTATGATTTTTTTTTTAGAAGAATCAAAGTAAAGCAATAATTATGGATGGCAAGAGTCTTAGGACAGCCCTTGTCAAAAACATAAATGGCAAGGACATTTGATTATTTCTGTGGCATACAGTTACTAATTATTAGTAATAATTAATCATAATTATTACTAATTTTTACTTATAAAATATATTAGGACATATAAGAATGTTAGAAATCTCATCAAATTTTGAAAAACATATAAAAACACATTTATATAACTGTTATATACATTCATTTATGTAATATATATATTTATTTATATAAATCCAAAGAAAGTTGAACATGACTTCATATTTGGCAATGCTTCCTGTATCATTTTAGTATACCAAATAAACCTAATATGTCTCTCTTGAACATCAGGGGACCTAATATCTCAAAAAAGCTAGGTTAAGGTGAAAAGATTAAATTTAAAACTTAAAATTTTGATTTTAGAAATTTTTTCAAATAACAAAGTTTTGTATTAACACTTGATATTACAAAATAAGGTAATATGATTGTATGATAAAATAATCATTCACTTAACCAAAATGATAATTCAAAGTTTTCAAAAAAAGCAAAAACTTTTACTTTTTTTATGGTGAGGGCACTCAGTTCCCTAAACAACAATACCTAATAAAGGCAGCATGAGGCCAACTAAATCTTTCTCTCCTCCTTTTTATCTTACAATTTACTCAAAAGGTAAACACAAATCTTTTTATTATGTCTTATTAATAGTACAGACAAATTTTGTTTAGAAAACAAAGCCAAATTATCTTTATATAGTGTGTCATTAATGTTAGGGATAATATTATTAAAACCTTATAAACAAATCTGTAGTTTTGAACAGTTTGACCATAAAATAAGATTTACATAAGCCGTTTATAACCGTTTACAGTTGTCTATTAAAGAACTGATCAATTCTCCAAGAAAACCCTGTTATCCTGACACAGGGGCCCAGTTAATGGTCTTACATTAGTATGCTTTTGACATTAATGTTTAATTTATTTAAAAACTGTGAACTGATTTTAACCCTCAAAATTGGCTCTTATATTCCTACATGCTCACCTCTTCCGTGATAATCCTTGGACCTAAGAGGGATTGAATAGTTTTAATTTCTGGTTCTGTGTCTCAAGTAGTTCATTTTGATTATTATTTTCTTCTTGGGTCTATATACAAGACTTTGACTGGTGTCAGTGTTCAGGATTTAGCAGAATTTGGTGCCTTTTTTAGAATCAAGAGTCACAGCCCTGTCACTTAATAGCATAAGCACTTTAAAAGCAAAGTAGAACATTACGTGGATTTAAAAAAACCTTCATTTTTTTAAATCTCAGTTTTCCTAAGCAATCAAAAACCTAATAATGTTGACATAGGAATTATCTTTATAAAACATAAAATTTGTTTTTTAGTCTACTCACTAAAGGCAAAGACAAATCTTTTGCAATGTGATTTCTTCCTTTATGGGAAGCCTATTAAAATAACCTAAAAGTCAACCCTAATGAAAAGGGTACTTTAATTAACCAGACACAGGAACAAAATGTTTCTAGGGTAAAACATTGCTTTTCTAGACTTTCAAGTAAACATTTTTGTATAAGGCCCCACAGCAGTTAGAAGTGGAGGAAAAGTTATAGGAGCTAATGAAAAAGTTGATGGAGGAAGTTATCATGTCAGAATTTTCAAGGGGAGAAAAAGTGGAAAGCAGAAAACATGGCAATGTTGCACTTCTGAGATATGAATCTGAGACATTTTCCAAAAAAAAGAGTAGATCGTAGAATCAAAATCAAAACCTCTTTTTCAAGATCCTTTCTTATGCAAAATCATTCTTACAACCTTCTTAGAAAAAATATGTCTTTATATCAATGACCTTTTTCACATCTCCTTCCTCTACTTACTGGTTCCTTTCTTCCTTGTTTCATAAATAATCTTTTCAAGTTCATGATATTAATCAATGTGCAGATTATGTCTAAATTGGACAAAATTATTGTTCTCAATAAGGACTCATCTTCTTTGGCATATTCTATAGAGAGAATTATATATTAACTAAAATTTTTATGCTTAGTTACTTTAAATTTTAATGAAAAACTTAAGAAGGAAGAAATCTCGAACTATCACACATTAGTGTTTTATAGGTGAGAACATTCTACAATTTTAAAAACCCACATTTCCGCATATAATAACCCTTTCTTAATTGGAAATGACCCAGACATCTAAAAAGAATCCAAAATGATTTCAAAATTTTGAACTACAAAAAAGTTAACCTACATTTACCCCATTATATTTCGTTTAATTTTGGTAGTTTATATAGATTATTTATAAGAACTGAGATATTAGACAAGGTTAGTCATTATTTCCTTGTTAACCATTTTTATAACCTGAGCATATTAAGAGTTCACCTAACTAGAATTTAAAATTTAAATATATGGGTATTTCACTAATAGCTCAGAAGATACAGCTGTTTTTATTAAACTAAAAATACTAAACTAGCCTTATTTATCAAAAGATGACACATAAAAAAGTCTTTTTGCTCTTAACTGGGTTTACAATTTTTTAACCTTTTGTGTCAAACCCTGACACCTTAAAATATCTAACAGAGACAAATATAAAACACAAACAAAAATAAATAGTAACAGGAAGATATTTCTATTTTTATTTTACTAATAATTTAAAAGCCAGCTTGATTATTAAAGATTTACTTAAGTCATGTGAACTTAAAAAATACTTGGATTTATTTACCTATTTTATAGGCACTCTATGAGTCAATTTAGACACAACAAATAACATAATAAATGTACATACATATAAACACATCTACACATGTATACACACACAGAAATAAAGATTCAGTGGCTTTTACCTTGAAATTCAAGCTATAAGGTAACATTACAAACTCACTAGCTTAACAAATTTTCACATGGTTAAATTTGTTTAGCCTGAGAAATAATCCAATGAAGACCACAAACAAAAATTTGGATCAAAGCAGTTTCCATGGTAGTTTGACTTTGAAAGGTTTAAACTTCCTAGGCTCTGAAAAACACTGGAACCAAAGAGCACCACTGTAGACCATCATGTACTAATTAAACCTGACCCTGATTAGAACAACAGGCTAAAAGCCCGATACATGAAACTCCATCTCACCTTCCCAATCAATAGCAAAATAAATCCAGTTGTAAGACAGCACTATAATTCAAAGACCCACTGAGAGTCCACACTCCAACCTCTCCAGACTTCAAAGAATGCTGGGTCAAACAGCATTACATTACTATTATTATTTCATTGGCTTATAATGCTATGCCATCCAATTTTGAAGAATGCACCCAACCAGGTGGCATTCTGGGATTAAATTGTGATTTCTTATGACTATATTGACATACACAGGTACACAAACAATTATCAAAATACAGTCTAACTGCAGTAGCAACTAACAATACCTGAGAGTGTCCAAACTGAAATAGTCAGGGTGCTTCCTTCTCTCAGTTAATTGAACTTGTTTGACTTTCAAACAGAAATTTGTTTGAGTTCTCCAAATTAAGAGAAATTGATCCTACCTACAAAAGACACTCACCCATCTGGAAACTGATGTGAAATTTCAAAGTCTGTTCTTCCTAGGCAATAAGGAACACGGTTTATGTTCAGCAATGGCAGGGCCAGAGAGAGGACCCAAACCCACCTCTGGTCAAAAAGGGTTGGGCAGCTGCTAGGAGTGTTTCTGAAACTCTTCCAGCCTGAAACAGTAAGCCATAAGCAACACATTTCTGGTAAGGAAACCAAAATCTGTTACCAAAACAGCAGGGGTTTAGTTTAGATCCTATTGCTAACCTCAGAATAAGCCAATCACTGAGATAACAAGCATTGCCAGCGAAGAACGGGTTTTTTAATTTGGGTGATATCAGCTGTGGAGAACAAAAGATCAGTCTCAGATCTGTCTCCCTGACTGAAATTGAGGGCATACATAAGGAGGAAAAAATGTTACAATGTGTGGGAAAACAGGAATTAGGAAGAATTAAGGAAGCAGTCATATGAATGAGGGGTCTGGCATCTAATTGTCTGGCTGGTGATCTGGTGAGTTTCAGTCCCTTTCCTAAAGATTGGTTTCCTGAGAAGAAACTCAGATAAGACAGATGTAAGTTTCAGCTTTTAAGACTGGGAAAATTAATTTTTTTTTTTTAGAACTATAAAAATTAAGTTTATGGAGAAATTGGGCTGGTTTTACTAGGGCTATTCTGATAACACATTCATAGGCCAGGAAAGTGACCACTAGGTAGAACACAGAACTAGTGGAGAAAGTAGGAGTTAAACTTTGGACAGGATTCCATTTACCACATGTATTCCGTATGCCTGTAATCTAATAAGGGTTCTATTATGATTCTCCATAGTAATTGATGCTGTGTCCAAGAGTCCTCAAAAATATTTCAATATTTTCCTGTCTCCAGTACATAATTGTCTGAGTTGTACATTTTCATTGGTGCTGTAGGATCTTCCCACCTGGTACTTCAACCCTTAAATCAGAGTGTCTGGATCCAAATTTGGTCTCAGTCCGAAGAACTAGGAAATAGACACTGACATTATTAGGGTGACCTCCCTTAGCCTTCTAGTCACCCATTGCTTACTTTCATTGAATGTTTAAAAGTGAGTAAGGCCCTTGTTAGATGCCCAGTTAGCTCTCCCTGAGCCATTTTCTATAGCGATGGATGCCATTTCTGTAGCTTGCTATGACTGGGACTGCCCTAGCTGCCATTCTGAACTTGCTACATATCACAATAATTGCATCCACTTGACTTGTCAATACTTAAGTACCATTGCTTCAGAGACCTATTATCCTGGTTGCTATCAATAAGAGTAGCTCCCTAATGACCTTTTATATTTTCAAGAGTGACTTACATGGATGGTCACCATCCATGGTCACCACCAAACATTTGGTGACACAGATGCCCTTCTCACTAGCATGTTTCTGATGCACTTGGTAAATGGTGTATCATCTGGACCTTCACTTGCAACATAATCATCTGACAAGTTTTAAGCCTTTATATAAAATAGCCATTTCAGTAAACTCAGTTTCTGAGTATTTTAATCCACTCCTTCACAGTGCACAATGGCAATTCTGACATTTCTTGTAACTTTGAGTAGGCTATCAGCTTTTTCATGTTTCTACAGATCATTCTAGTAGCAATTCTACCTTGTGTCCTGGAGTCTTTTTGAAGCCATTAAAAAGTATATTCCAGGTCAGTGCTGCAAAATCAACAAATTTTCTCATCATAAAAAAACTTCAAAATTTAATTTCCCTCACATACTCCTGTTTTCAGGTGGCGCATGTTAGCTAGGTCTTTCAGATCCTTTGGTTTTCAGTCCCTTTTTTCCTTTCCTGATAAGTTCCACCATATCTTCAGCAGGTGTAACTTAACTAGAGTTATAGGCCTAATGGGAAATAGGAGCAGATCTTGATTGGAAAAGTGATTATGCTATCTTAAAGCAGAGAGAACATTGCAACATTTCAGATGAGAAATGTGTGCTGATGCATAATGTTGATGAGTGGCTCATCAGTCTCAAATCTGCCCATGTCTGCAAAACAAGGAAGTTTAGAGGAATATGAAAATACATTTCCAAGGAACCAAGTCAGATATCCCTATCCTTCATGTTAGGGTCACATCATTTCCCACCAGGTACTGGAAATTCATGTAGCATACCAGGCTTGTTTGGGAATTTAACTTTCTTTGGAACTCAGCTATTCTGATGATTAAATCTTCTGCTTGGTCCTCAACTGGTTCTACATTCTCACTGCTGCATATAAAAGCCTCTAGCACACTGCCTACCAGACTGAGTTTTGAAGGTTAAAACAAGGATTTTTACTCTCCTATTCTCTAAATCTGCTAGTAATACTATTGATAATCATAATGCTCACTCATTAAACACCCTATTTTAAACATTACTCAAAGTACTTTTGAGACAGGAGATAGCCAGAGAAAGGCTCGGCAGACAGACATGCAGGTCTTCTGGTAACTGGCAGGTCTCTCAGTCTCAGCGTTGGTAACCTCTTTAAGTACTCACTGCTAGGATTGAAAAGCAACCAATCAGCTCACCATTAGGCCCCTACCTCCTGCTGATTGGTCCTTAATACTGACCAATCAGAAGAGATACAACTCATAGCTAGTGCTAGCCAATTGGCTTGAACTTAGGGCTATATAAGCACCAGAGGGGCAACTCCTTCGGGTCCCCTCCCACTGTGGGAGCTTTTCTGACCTCTCAATAAATCCTGCTTTCTCACTTTCTGGCTGTCTGTGTCCTTCATTATTCCTGGGCATGAGACAAGAACCTCCACCCTGAGGAACTGCAGAAGGTCATCACAGCTGAAGAGCCATGCACCCCAGAGGCTGGCTTGCCAGCTCACGGGGCTGGCTGAACCAGGAGAGCTGCTGGAAGAAGACGGACTCTGAAGCTGAGACACACTGGGCGCTAGGCTTGCCAGCCCACTGAACCAGCAACACTCTCAGGGCCTGGCTTGCCAGCCCATCAGAGCCAACACTCTGGGGGCTAGGCTTGCCAGCACACTGAATCAGCAACACTCTTAGGGCTTGGTTTGCTAGCCCATTAGAGACAAACCCTCCGGGGCTAGGCTTACCAGCCTCTCGAGACAACCTTCTCTGGGGCTTGGCTGGCCAGCAAATTGAGCTGACAATCTCGAATTCCAGGCTGACCTGAAAAATCCTTATTACTTTGAATGTAGTAAAAGTTAATTTGGACAAAAATGAGTTTATTTTATCATGTGCCTCCTGGCAAATTTCCAGAGAATAACTGCTCTATCAGCTTATACCTACTGACCATCAGTGCACTAACTAGCTGTGTCTAGAGCTTGCATTGAGATACAACTGCTCCCTGCTGCTACCACATAATTGGACTTAGAGTGTGAGTTGTCGGGGAGGAGCAGTTCTCAGGAGAAGGCACTGATAATGGATAAATACAATTTTAGATTCATTAATAAAGGAAGATGCAGAGGGTAAAGACATAGCAAACAATTATGTTTATATATTTTACCTACTTACAGTAAATACTTATAAATTTGAAACCATTAAGATTCTATCTATTCAGAAATAATAGATTATGTTACATTAAAAGGGAATCAAGGCTGGGAATCATTGTATAAATTCTGATAATGCTTATGTTTTTACCATAAGAACTATCATTTTAATGTAGTTGTTAGTAATTCATAAATGACTTGCATTTTTAAAATATAGCATCTAAAATATCCTAGTTGGTGACTTTTGTCTTCGGTAACTTTTGTCTTCAGTAAGGAAACATCAAGAGTTATTATATATTTTCATTAGTTAGTCTACAAATATACAGTCTTTTTCACAATTTTAACTTTGTTCACCAATTCAGAATTCAGAGTTCAAGTTTTTCATGAAAATTTCAACATGTATTTACTTATATATCAAAACATCAGCACATTTGAATTACTAAAGTATTTTTTATTAATTTGGGAAAAGCTTCAATATTTCTGTGTAAGTGTTGATTAGAACAAATATATTCATCCATTAAAAAAATGCCTTTTTATTTCATTCTCTCTCTCTCTATGTACACACACACACACACATACATACACCCACACAGGCCCTGATACTTATAATAAAATATGACTAGTTTATGCAAGTGATCAGTAAATATGACTTCCAAATTAAAAAACAAATACACTTCTTCCTTACTCTCCTATCTACAGTTCCTTTAAGAGACAATTTGATAACAATTACTTCAAAAAGAATACAAAGGTAAATCTGTAATGTATAACTCTGAACACTACTGATCAATTAATCTTGATATATGCTAGAACAGCACATCTCTCTCTTCCTCTTCCTAGTTTTCTATATCTATATCATTTATATACATATATATGAAGAGATACACAAAGACAAACATAAATACACGCATACATATACAAATAATATTTTGTACGTTAAGACTTTTTAACTCTGAATATACATATATGCTTCCTCAATCTGTATTAACTACTGCCTTGAAAATATTGAATTTTGAGTCATTTAGTGTAAGTCACATTAGAACGTAAACAAGTAAAGTGTAATGGCCCCTATAAATATAGGTCACTTTTTGTAACTGTCCCTACTCAGTTCCATAGCAAATAGTTCAATGAATTCATGCAGAAAATAAAGCAGCTATTGTACTAACCCTTCAAAAATTGTGGACAACCAGAGGAGTAGAGGATGCCCATAAGCAAACAAAATCAGTTTTGCTTCTGACTTGTAAGTGAAGTTCAGAAATACAATTTTAAAATCTAAGAGAGATGGCAAATATGTCAAAATGTGGAGGACATTTGGCCACATCACCTAGTGCCCAATTTTCTACACGCTCAGGTCTGACCCCAGAGTGCTGAGGTACGTTATATAGAAATACCTGATGTCAGTCAAAGAGAATAGCTTGATTGCTCAGCCATCCTTTACAATCTCCCATTGAACCAGGGAGAGGTGAAATGGTGTATATAGCAAAGTCATGAAGATTGATGGCACCTGCTGCTTCCAAATGTACCCTATCTGCATGCAAACCACTTGACACATGAACTGATGGAAAACAAAGACTGTTTGCCCAGGAAAAGTGCTTCAGCAAGCTTAATTTCCATAGCCATTTGCACTGCAAAAGCAAGATCTAATAGGTCCCAGAGAAATCAGCAAAGCCATGATAAGAATTCAAAGCCACAGACTAAATAAAAAGAGATTATTAGCTACATTGCAGTAAGCAAACAGTAAGACTTAAGTGATCAATACTTGACAAGAGACATGCCACAAACTTCATGTATAGGTCAGGCTCACACACCATTTTTTAAATAAATCGACTGACTTTTGGACAAGACACATAAAATGTCACTTTTTATCTCTCAGTTGATATTTTCCTCCAAGAGGGAGAAAAACCTATCTGTTCACCTCCCTAAGAGATTTGATCGAAAAGATAGTCACTCCTGATATAAGGTTTAAAGGGGAAAACTGCAATCAAGTGGAAATTTTTGTCAGTACCTTAATCTCTGATTTGTAGAAGGTTTTGCTTTGGGATATTTGGTATGTCTGAGGATTGCCACCAAAGAGCCCTTCTGTTCTTTAATGGCTGCACTAAATCTTAACAAACGTGAGCATGAAAACTATTGTGCTGCACTTGTGAGGCATATATCAAAGTTATATTTTTTAAAGCTTGGGAAGGCAGTTGAATCATGCATGCTCTTTATGGAGCTCTGATCAGACTGATAAAGGCAGTTCAGCTTCAATAAATGCTTTTTAAGTGAATGTTTTGGAAAGTGAATAGGAAATTCAAAGCTCAAACTGTTGCCAAACTGCTCCCACAGCACTTTGATCACTTTGTTTCTGACATTTTGTTGAAAATGTCTTGTTTTTATTAAAATGTTGGCATCTAGAGACCAAGAAAGTTAACTGTAGTCACCAAAAATATAATATACAGTACATCATGGAATGACATGACTTATTAAGTACTTTGTACACATTCCTTTAAAAGAAAACTATTTCCCTGTGGGGTCACACACAGCATTGCACTTGTCTGAGAAAAGTTCATATTGTTAAAAGAAAGACAAGTACAGAAGATAAATCAAATACTAGCACATTGCCTCAGGCAAAAGGAGAAGAAGTTATACAGCTTTATTTTCCAAAAGAGTAGTAATTCTATAATATAAAAAAATTAAAATAGAGAGACAAATGCTGAATTGAGAACTATACATTTGTATGCTACCTTTACATTGTAACCGCAGAACACATCTTTAACTTGAAGGACAGAGAGAATAAGATAGTATGACACTCTCACCTTTCACATGCCAGAAGAATGCTTCTATAATTAGGGATGCAGATTTCTCTGATCACAAATGTCACATTTTAAACTGTGTAGCTTCTGCAATTGAGAGGTTGAGTTTATCTGAAGGGTAAGATATTTGTGCAAACCAAAAATAGTGACTCAGAAATTACTCAAATATAGACACAAACATTAGTATGAAAGGAATAGGATAAATTCTTAATACATTTAGCTATACGTAAAAATCATACCATAGCATTCTATGCTGCTATTGCTAGCAAAATAAATAATAATAATAATAATGACTTAAGAATAAGTAGCATATTCCTTTATTATGTATGGTTACAAATCTAATCTTCCAACATTTGCTTCAACATTACTCACTGTAATTTTAATGCTTTTTTCAAAATTTTCATTTCATTATCTTGTTAACTAATTGATATCCCTTTGAACCACTGCATGATTTTGTGATAAGTTTTAGAGTTTTCGTGTAATTGGCAATATCAGAGAACATGAAGCAAAATGATAGTTCCAAAGAACTGAGGAGAATAAACTCCAAATCAAACTATCAAGAAAGTGCCAATAATAGGAAATATACATAACTGCATATAAACACATATGTCTCTCTCTATATATATATACATACACACACACACACACGTTTTATACACACAGAGTCATATGTCACTTAACAGTGGGAATGTTTTCTGAGAAATGTGTCCTTAGACAATTTTGTCATTGTGCACACATCATAGACTGTACTTATGCAAACCTAAATAGTATAGCTTACTACACATCTAGGCTATATGGTATAGTTTAGTCCTCCTTGGCTTTATACTTGTACATCATGTACTGTTCTGAATATTATGGACAATTATAAAACAAGGCTAAGTATTTGTGTGGCTAAACACATCTAAACATAGAAAAGTTATAGTAAAAATACTGTAGTTTGGTCTTACGGGACCACTGTCATAAAGCAACTTGATGCTCACTGAAATGTCGCCATGTGGTACAAGACTGAATATACAGCTTCTGACTAAGAGAATTAGAGCATTATTATTTAACACTGACTTGGGTATTTAAGACAATGATTGGCATATTTCACTATTTCAAACAAATTAGATCTGTGGAACCACAGATTTGATTGCAGACTCATGGTGATAGCCCTTTAACAATGGTGAGTGAGTAATTTTGAACAAATTGCACATGGTGGACTATTGCTTGAATAACAACAGCAATGATACTGTCCTTGAATAAGTGAAGTCACTGGCAAGTTAAGAAGATAAGAAATTAATTACCAGACAAAGATCCTGGGAAGAAGCAAAACCAGAGTGGTGAAACTGACAAGAAAAGCTTTTATTTGTTCTGAAGAAATTTAATTCTGGAAGTGGCATCTAAAAGGGGTGTAGCATAGAGCTCATGAAAACCTCCCAGGTACATGTAGAGAAAGATCTGATTCCATGTCTTGCCCAAGGAGAATGCCCAAGTGAATCCAATTGCAATGGGTGGAGACATTGAAGGTCTGAATCTTACAAAAAAAGAATAACTCGGCATAATACAGAGTGAAGTGCATCTTGAAATCCTGTTAATTCTCGAAATTGCTCTAGGATGACACTGCCTGACGTCTCCTTGGAAGAAAAAAGAAATTCCCTGGAAGAAGATCTCATCATAGTATTTGAAGTATTTCTAAAATAACCTTATAAATATAATATCTAGACACAAACAAATGTAGCTAGGCACATGAGCAAATAAGAAAAAATATAGAAAAATCAATAGAGAAAAAAACTACAGAAGCTGTATGTGTAGAAAGAAATATCATTTCCATATTCAAGGCATTAAAGTAATGGGGCATTTTGTTAGAAAATTAGAATCTATGAAGCAAAATTTAAAAATAAATTGACTATAATTAAGAACAAAATTGATGAATTTAACATTACATTAAAAAAGTAAAGAGATTTTAGTTAAATGAAATACTGCTCAGAAGAAAATATTTGGAGTGGATTACAAAAGGATAGAGAATTGGAAAGCAAAAAAGACTTGGTAAGAGATATGGAACACATATAGTCTTACATATATGTAATCAAAGATTTTTTAAAAAGAGATAGAATGGACCAGAAAAGTTTTTAAAAATATTTTCATGGTAAAGAAGAACCTACTTAATTAAGAATAGAATGGGGCTTCCTCAATATGATAAATGCCACATTTTAAAAATTCACAGTGACAATAGTGAAAGACAGATAGCATTCCTAAGATCAGGACCAAAACAAGAATGCTCAGTATTATCACTTATATTTAACAGAGTACTGCAAATTTAATTAGATTAAAATTTGTAAAAGGCATCCAGATTAAAAAGAAAGAGATAATTTTTTTTCTTTATGCAGAAGACATGATCATATATGTGGAAATCCTTAAAGAATACACACACACACACACACACACACACACACACACACACTCGCTGAAACAAAAACCTGTTAAGACTGAATAACTAATTTGGTAAAGTGGCAGAATACAAAATTCAGTCGCTTTTGTATATTCTAGTAATGAACAGTACAAAGAAAAATATTTTTAAAAACATGCATTTGCAAAATATTGAAAGGAATAAAATTCTTAGAATTAATTTTAACCTAGGAGACAAGATTTCTACACTGAAAAATTTTAAATGTTGCTGAAAAATATTAAAGAATGCACAAGTAAATGGAAAGAAACCCCAAGTTCATGGGTTGGAAGGTTTAATGCTATTAAGATGTCGATACTACCCAAAGTAATCTATAAATCAAATGCAATGCCTAACAAAATCTCAATGATGAACTTTTGCAGATATAAAATAATTTACACCAAAATTCATATAGAATTCCAAGGAATTCCAAATAGTAGGAACAATCTTGAAAGAAAAAATGAAGGACTCATATTTCCTTATTTCAAAACTTACTACAAAGCCGTAGTAATCAAAATTGTGGAGTGCTGGCACATAGACTAATGACACAGAATAGAAAGCCTAGAAACACTCACATAACCTCTACAGTCAACTTGAAAGTTGACAAGAGTGCCAATGATTATTTAGTAGCTAATGGAAAATCTTTTCAACAATGATGATGGGGAAACTGAATATTCACATGCAAAAGAGTAAAGTTGGACTCTTATCTTACACCCCATATTTAAATTAATTTAAAATCGATAAATAACTAAACTTAAGAGTTAAAGCTATGAAACTCTTAGATGAAAGCATAGTGAAAAATACTCATTGCTTTAGATTTGGCAATAATTTCTTGGATATGACACCAAAAACAGAAGCAATTAAAAAATAGATGTACTTTATGAAAACATTTGTACATCAAAGGACACTATGTAGAGAGTGAAAAGACAGCCCATAAAAAAGGATAAAGTATCTGCAAATCATATGTATATGAATTGATATCCAGAATAAATAAAACACTTTTTCAAAACTACAACATCAACAACAACCACCCTACTCAAAAATGGGCAAAGGACTTGAATAGACATCTCTCCAACTAACATATATAAATGACCAATGGTCTCATAAAAATATGCTAAACATCATCAATCATTAATGAAATGCAAATTAAAACCACATTGAGATACCACTTCACATCCATTTGTACCACTTCACATCCATTTAAAAAACAAAACAATAAAAAACTCAGAAAATAACAACTATTGAAGAGGCACTGTGGAAAACAATTTTGTAGTTCTACACAAAGTTAAATATTGGAATACTACATTACCCTGAAATTCCGTTTCTCGGTGTACACCCCAAATAATTGAAACTGGGTCTTAAACACATACCTATATACCAATGTTCACAGCAACATCATTTACAATAATCAAAAGGTGAAAACAAGGTGAATGAATAAATAATGGAATGGTATTCAGCCTTAAAAGGAGTGAATTTCTGATATGTGCCTCAACATAAATGAACATTAAAAAATAGCATGTTCTCACTCATATAGTGGACCTTGAACATCCATCATAATACTATAAGAAAAGGACTGACAGTGGTGGGAAACTATGGGGAGGAGGGGAAGGTAGGTGGGATTAACGGTAGTCAATATCTGTCTGGGGACGGGGAAACACCCCTTATCAACAAGGGTGCCTGAAGGAAGCATATTTGTATACCTAACCCTAAACTGTACTCCACAATATGAAAATAAAAAATATTGATATAGGAAAAAAAATAGCATGTTAAGTGAAATAAGTTAGACAAAAGGTCAAATATTGTATAATTCTACTTGTTTGGAGTATCTAGAATTGGCAAATTCATAAATACAGAAAGTAGAATTGAAGTTATTGGGGGCTTGTGGAAGGGGTAATTGGACGTTATTGCTTAATGTTCACAGAGTTTTGGGTGATAAAAAGGTTTTGGAAATAGGAATGAGGGTCATAGAAGACTATGAATATATTATATGCCACTTAATTGTGCATTTAAAACTAGTAAAAATGGTAAACTTCAATTCATGCATATTTTGCCTCATCAAAAAAAATGGGATGGGGCAACCCCCTCGGTTCCCCTTCCACTGTGGGAGCTTTTCTGTCCTCCCAGTAAGTCCTGCTTTCTAAAATTAAAAAAAAAAAAAAAAAAGAACTTTGCTCTAGTTTATTCCTTCTGTCTCTAATGTGTTTTCCCTGATACCAATTTGGCTAACTCATTTCTTTCAAGTCATTGTTGAAACTGTTTCTCATTGAAGCCTGCCCTAACCATCCTACATATAACTACAAAATTCAACATAACCATAACCACTCCTTTTACTTCCTTCTCCTTTCTCTATATTTTCTTTTTGTGTGTGTGCTTACTGTTTGTTTTGTTAACCCACTAGAAATTAAATTTCCCCAAATTTGTAATCTTTGTTTTATTCAAACACAAGCAACAATGCCCAGCATATGTCATGCTCAATAAATATTTATTGAATGAATATATAAATTATTAAAGTCTTATACTAAACAGCACTTTTCAGTAAAAAATTTCCAAGTTTTGTTTGGAAATAGAACATTGGAACTATTTTGGGTATTTCTGTGATTATGTTTAGGGACAGAAGGTACTTTTCACACTTAACTATTTATTGTTAGCCTTTCTTTTTGTTACCATAAATGACTGAATAATAAAATAGCTCTTGGAAGGTCAATTTCTAGTTCTTTCAGGAATTGCCACAAGGTCTTCCAAAAAGGCTGCACCAGTTTGCATTCCCACTAGCAGTGTAGAAGCATTCCTTTTCTCCCACATCCTCACCAGTATCTGTTGTTTGTTTTATTAATGATGGCCATTCTTACAGGGGTTAGGTGGTATCTCAGTTGGTTTTGATTTGCATTTCTCTGATGATGAGTGAGATTGAGTATTTTTTCATGTGTCTATTGGCTGCCCCTATATCTTCTTTTGAGAAGTATCTATTCATGTCTCTTGCCCACTTTTTAAAGGGGCTGTTTGGTTTTTTTCCTTTCCGCGCATTTGAGTTTTTTGTAGATCCTAGATGTTAGGTCTTTGTCAGATAAATAGTTGGCAAATATATTTTCTCATTTTGTGGGCTGTCTCCCTGCTCTCTTGATGGTTTCTTTTACTG
>CAUYQG010081959.1:0-32610 GCA_963574415.1 Tarsius wallacei
TTTTTTTTATTATGTTATTGTGGGGTACAGTTAGGGGTTAGGCATACAAAAATATTTCGTTCAGGTACCCTTGTTGATAAGAGGTGTCTCCCCATCCTCAGATAGATACCCACCACCATTAATCCCATCCCCCTCACCCTCACCTTCCCCCCCAGTTTCCCACCACAGTCAGGCATTTTCTTGTGGTAAGACGTTGGATGATCAAGGTCTCCTAGCTGAGTGAGAACATGTGATACTTAGTTTTGTGTTTGTGTGAGAGGTCACTCAGTATTCTGGACGCTAGTTCCATCCAGGTTGCTGCGAAATTCATGATTTCATTCTTCTTTATGGCTGCGTAGTATTACATCGTGTATATGTACCACATTTTTTTGATCCAGTCCTATTTTGATGGACAGCATGGTTGCTTCCAGGTTCTTGCTATTGTGAACAATGCTGCGATAAACATACGTGTGCAGGTATCTTTCCTATAGAGTGATTTGTGTTCTTCAGGGTATATTCCCAGCAGGGGGATTGCGGGGTCATACGGAAGGTTGGTGTTTAGAGCTTTTAGGAATCGCCACACTGCTTTCCACAGAGGAATAACCCAATCTTGAGCTTCATATGGTGAAAGGAAAGCATGCATGGGACTGAAGACATTTACCTTTTAATTCTGTCACCAATAGATTGTGACAAACTTATTCAAACAACCTTGGAAAGGTCATTTGGTCCACAGAGGCTGAGCACAATCCTTTACACATTGTAGATGGTCAATAAATACTTGTCAAATTGATTTAGGTCTCAGTTTTCTTACCTGTAACAGGAAGGAGTTAAAAAATAGATGTTTCAAGGTGATTTACATTATTAAAAATAATGATCCTTGGATGTATCTCAATGCCTAAAAATCCTAGTATTTTGCCTGAAAGAAAATTCAACTCAAACTCTAGCTTTTCCTTCTCCCTGCTAATAGATCAGCAAGATTGGGTCAGCTTGGGTTCACCAGGTCAGAGTTCATAACTATTACCCCCTGGGCTGTGTTAGGAATGAGCCACTTGGGCAGGTGGGCATCCCAGGGTGCATTCTTACCATACCCCAAAGCCTGTTTCTGTAAGAAATACTGTTACAGATGCGATTACAGGAAGTCATTTGGCACTGAGCAGTCCTGTTGAGTCATCACTCTTATTCTTACACAAGACTCAATTTTTCCTCTTTTTAATTAAAAAAAGAAACATGCTGGCATTCCATAAATAACTTCATTGGTGATGCAAAGAAAGGCAAGACACAAAGGAAGGAGAAACTGGAAGAACCTAACCCTAGCACAGTTTGTCCTTAAACTATTTTTCCTGTCTTCTGCTTAGCACCACCTACAGATCATTGCTGCTGGACAGCAACTCCTCCTGCCCTCAGGGGCAAGAAGGAGAAAGGAAGGGCAAAAGAGAGGGGCTTTCTCACCACCCCCCACCTTTTTGTGCTAAACAGAAATAGCAGGAAGAAAAGAAATTGATCATTTGAATTGGACTGTATCTGTGTTACATCATTAGGATGAGTATGGCGATGGAACAAAGGATAGGAAATAAGAGGTTGTGTTTGGACATTTTTATTGCTGTTTAGGAGTCACCATGACATAATCCAGTGTAAAGAGTCCTGGAGTTTTCTCCTAACTTTGCCTGTTTTTATTGTATGACCTTGGGCTAAAACCTTCACTGCTCTACACTTTGTGAAAGGCATTAGCCTGCCTGTTTCCTTTGCTCATTCTACATACACTCTGAGATCTTCTACTGTGAGCCACGCATGGACTAAATGCTTCCTTTGGGAACTCTTGGTCTAGAGGAGATGGGGTCTAGTCTATGAGATTTCATCCACTTTTCAAATGACATAGTGAATTTCTTTGTCTAAAGAAGCTAGATGATTCTGAATCCCTTCCAGATCTCACTGTCTGGGATTTGTTAGAGAGGTGCCTTTGTTAATTCTCTTGGGCTTTTGGCAATATTTTGACATAGCAATTCATTAGATCATCTAATCATTTCAAATAAATAAAACCTTTCTAACAGGAGAACCATATATAGGATTCTAATACATCAGTCAAAAGTGAAGCTGTTCTGGATGGAGTTGAGGCAGAAGGCCTGGAGCTTCCTGCTTGGGCTGTGCCTGCACCCTCCTGTACCTGCTTGGGCTATACCTGCACCTTCCTGCTTGGGCTGTACCTGCACCCTCCTCTTAGTCCCTGAGCACTATAGAACACAATTTAAAAACCACTGCTCTAGCCGGGCTCGGTGGTTCAGCCTGTAATCCCACGCTTTGGGAGGCTGAGGTGAGTGGATTGCCTGAGCCCGTGGGTTCGAGACCCACCTGGGCAACTTGGCGAGACCTCATCTCTACAATAAATTAAAAAATTAGCCGGGCGTGGTAGCATACACCTGTAGTTCCAGCTACTTGGAAGGTTGAGCGGAAGGATCGCCGGAGCCCAGCAGGTCGAGGCTGCGGTGGCCGGGAGCGGCCACTGCACTCCAGTCTGGGCGACAGAGTGAGACTCCAACTCAAAAAAATAAAAAGAAACAAATAAAATAAAATAAAAACCACTGCTCTATTACCTTTCAAAGGTACTTGTTAATAGAACAAAGTTTCCAAAAATAAATAGAACCTGGGCACCTGAAAAAGGATGCGATTCAGCAGAATATATTTTTTTCAACCCTTGCCCTTGCCTTTTGTTTCTCTGATGTATTGGTGGAGGTTCACATCATGTATAGACTGATTCTCATTATCTCAAGATGAGCTAAGGGCCTAAGAATCAAATGAAAGAGAATCAGCAGAGGAGCTCTCCCTCTCTGCTTGGGTGGGAGAGCAGCCATTCTGCCAGCTTAACGCTGGATCCACATGGTAAGAGCAGAGCGACAAAATGCAATCTCTGCCTTAGTTTTTTTTTGAAAAAATGGCCAGTGAGATATTTAATGTAGGTATCCTGAAGGTATAAGAACAAACCATATTCTATACCCTTAGTTCTTTGAGGGAAGGATCTATGTCAATGATATCATTGTATCCCTTATAGCTCCCAGGACATGTATATATAGTAAATGGATACTTAATACTATTGATGGAATAAATGAATGAATGAGTTAACACTAATACATGTACTTTCATTTCAAAATTATTAGAGAAAACTACCAAATCCAGATGGTATCCATTCACAAGTTTAGAAAAAAAAAGTACTGTGAAATTGTAAAATTGAGATCATGACATATTTATCTTTGAATGCCAACATCTAGCATATAGTCTGGCACATAGTAGTCTGGTTTACACCAGTTAGGCTGGATGGATGGTCTTTAATGATACTCTCTGAATTATTCTGCTTGATTAGCTTCCAGGCACATGGTAGGATTGTACTTCCTGGCCTTGGCTGGGGACATAAAACCAAACATGATGAATGAGTAGTTGGTAGGAGTGATGTGTGTAACTCTTTGGCTGATTGTTTAATTGCTAATGTAAGACGCTCTAGAATATTTTCTTCCCCTCTGTCAGTCAAACCAATAATAATCCAGACAGTAGTTGCTCCATTAAGCTGGGCCCAGAGAGAAAGTGATAAAGTGAGTACAATATTGAAGATGATTTCTCAGACTTAAATTTTGCTCACTAAATATGCAAGTTGGTGAGGTGGGAGTGGAGGGCACATGGGTCCACAGTTACTTACAACAGCCACTTTGTCATATTAAACACATAGTTTTAAGGCCATTCCATGGACTTCTCCATTTCAGGTACATCATATTAGCGTCCAGTCAACTGACTACACCTACTTGCAAGAAAGGCAGAGAAATATATAGCAATGCCCAGGAGGAAGAAATGGATTTTGATAAACAGCAGTTTCTGTCATATAAATTTTCAATAAGTATTAGTTGAATAACCAAATAAATGAACAAACGTAAATGCAAAAATGAAAGGCTAGATTGTCAAAGAGGATTTTTTTTTTTTTTTTAGTTTACAGTCCACTGAATCATTTTATCTAGGCAGACATATATAAAACTACTGGTGGCATTACAATACCCTTTCAAAGTTCCTATTTCCTAACCTGATGTTTAATTTTCTACTTTTCTGAACACAATCTGCACTCCCATGACTATCTTATACCTACAGTGATATTCAAAATAGCTAATAAACTTATGTGGCATGGGCTCTGTCCAATAAGAATAGGCTTTGTCCAATCAATCAGTATGGATGCCAATTGTAAACACATGTATACCAGTCATACTTTGTGACCTTGAGCTCTGCCTCTGGCTCCAGCCATAATGACCATGCTGCCCAAACCAAAGGTCAGAGTCAGAACATGGGGTCTAACATGTATCAAGGTTTAAATGCTAAATCATGCAAATATTAAATTCATTCAATTAAAAAGTATAAATATATAAATAAATATAAAGTATAAATATATATGTATCTATAATACAAGATAAATGGTCATCACTTTGTAGTAGAAATTGGAATCCTTGTACTTCCTCAGCACATACCATGCCATAAGAAAAGTGTAAAACAAAAGACTATGGAAGAAGATAATCAGAGAAGACTTCAGAGAACAGGTGGCATCTGAGCTGGTTTGAAAAGGTAAACTACATTTTGACAATCAGAGATGGCAGTGGTGGGAAGGACTTTCTAAACAGAAAAGCCAGCATACAGAACATTTTGGATTTGCCTTTTTTGTGGCATTTATTCTGGTCTACCTTGTATTCAACTTTTGTGATTGTCTTATCTTCCCTGCTAGATTACGAGATCCTTAAGGGCAAGAAAGAACTCCGTTCTCTTCATCTCTTTTGTTTTCTGCAATAACCTATAAATTATGGGTATCTTGTGTTTATTGGATGAATAATAAAGGGTAGAATCAATGAACCGGGGGGCTCAAGTAAATTTAAAATATAGTAGTAAAGTTTCAGCGTGAGAAAAACCATTCTTAAGGAATTTATACTTTCAGAAATCAATCTTAGAGGTCCATGCACTAAAGGCAGATGAAAGCCCTAAAAAAAAAAAATGAATTCCCAATTCCCAAGGCAGTTTCTTCCCACTACCTATATCTACTTCCTATCCTTTGACTATTTGCCCATTTTGTCTGCTTTAGTTCCATGGGTACTTATAGTCAAACATTGGTCTGTCTTGTCTCCTGGCAAAATTATCTGATTACCTGCTTCTACAACCTTTTGTTTAAACATTGCTTATGGCATGGTATGTGCTGGGGAAGTACAAGGATTCCAATTTCTACTACAAATGTGATCATTCATCCTGTATTATTTCTGGACAGTTAGTTTTATGTAAATATACATATGTATTTTAATGAAATTAATTTAATATTTTTATGATTTAGCATTTAAACCTTGACACATGTTAGAACCCATATTCTGACTCTGACCTTTAGCTTAGGCAACATGGTCAGCATAGCTAGAGCCAGAGGCAGAGTTCAAGGTCACAAGATATGACTAGTATACCTGTGATTACAATTGGTATCTATTCTGATTGATTGGACAAAACCTATGAACTGTAGGACTCACCATTTTGCCTTTTCCTCTCCTTATTCTTCCTTTTTCCTGACCTTTCTACCGATGAATGCATTTTTGGCTACACTGGCAGGAAGATCTACTCTTCATCTAGCTTGGCTCACCTACCTGATTCTCGTAGTGTTTCTGAAAGAATAAATTAGAACTGAGCAAAATAGAATTAAAAGATACAATTACTTCTACCTTCAAAAAGCCTTTGACTAAATTATATAGTAAGTGATTTTTTTTCTAACATCACAGAATTAAATAGATCTTTTTCTTCATAACTAGGAAGCTGGCATAGATCCAGGAATAAAAAGATTGAAATAAATGGGTTTTCTGTAACAAAATGTTAATAGTAGGATCACCAAGATATTAGATTCTTGATCACTGTGGCCAATAAAGAAGAAGAGGGAATATTCAGTTAAACCTCCAAATTTGCAGTTAACAGAGAATTTCTTCATATGGGAAAAGAAAACTCATGTGATATACTTCTGAAAAACGTCAGGAGAAACCAAGTGGAGGTGAAAGGTGGAGGTACAATTCGATATGAACAAGAATAAGGCAATGACTTTAGGGAAAAAAATCCATCTGTACTCAAAGGACACCAGCTCTGAGTGATCATTAGAACTTGATAAGAGGATTCAGGAGAGAGTGTAACTATTCCCTGAAGAAAGCCTTTGGCCTTTAGGGGCAGGAAGATATTGTAATAAGGCAGAAAACATTGCTGCACCCTTGTACAAGCCATAAATCTTCCACTCTTGGAATACTGGATTCAGCTCAGGCTGCCTAACCTGTCCTCCTTTTATAAACGATGAAGTAATACTGCAAAGCTCCAGAGGAAACAACAAAAATTATCAACAAGATGCCATATATGAAAATGAATCAGAAAGACTAGAACCATCTGAAAAGAAAAAAGTTGAGAGGAAATGTGTTTTGAATCCTTTAAAAGACTAGAGAGTGTGAAGAATGGTATGTCATGTAAAGTATCCATCCCTGTAAACTGTATACATGTGAAGTAGGAGCTAACTCTGAATCTTAAAAATGTAAACTTGAAACCAATAAAAGAGACTGTGTTTACAATATTTGGTTTTTCATTATTTCTTTTTTCCTGAAGAGCTATTGAGCACCTACTATGTGCCCAGCGTTCAGTGAGGCTCTCATATACCCCAATAAATAATGTGGCTCTGCCCTTGATGAGAAATTTAACTGGAGGGAGACAGCTATGGAAGAAAATATATATGATTGTGTCACTAGAAGCATATGGTGATAAGAGAAAGGGGTCACTGGACTTCACAGTGGAGGTGACATTTAATCTGGGATTTGAAGAATGAGTATGATTATGTCATCAGACGAGGTGGAAAATAATATTTCAGACAGAAAAATGAGTGTAAGAAAACACAAGGGAATATGAAAATAGGTGGTCTGTTAAGGGGACATGCAAAGGATTAAGATATGCACCCACAAGTTGGTCTCCATCCCAGGTGGGAAGAGCCTTTGGAAGAAACACCATGGAGTGTATGAGTGACAAAGCCATTGGAGTTTTTAAGCAGCAAAATAACACATTCAGATTGACATTTTAGAAATGTTTCTCAGCCTTTGTGACCCTATGGGAGTCATGCAGCCTAGAAAAAAAATCTATGTTCAAAAATGTTTTCATGAATAAATAAATAATCGAAAATTAGAAAAATTCATGGGAGAACCTAACTCTTTTGAGGTCAGGATGCTAGAACAGAATAACAAATGGCCTGGCTTTGTCCTTGCCAAGCACTAGTCAGGGCCTGAGCAGTTCTGAGCTTACAGTTTTCTACACCACTTGATCATCTAGAACAGTCTGCCTGAGCTGAGGGTGTCCATGGGTATATTAGGAAACTAGAAGCCTTCTTCCAAAAGGGAAGTGTTGCCCTTCTCCAGCACTGAACTTTTGTGAACATGAGTGGCCTTCACCCAGTCAGACCGTATCACCTATGAGATTTCACATGGCTATGCTGCTGCTGTTCAAAATCCATCAAAGCTGCAGCAAATACAAAGGTAGCAATGTAACAATCAGTAAGAAAGAGGCTAGTACAAGGTTGCAAAGTAAAATCATCTGGCTACAAACTCAGGACATTCTTTAAAAATGTAGAACATATCCATGTATCTGTAATGGATCCTCGGGTGTGTGTGTGTGTGTGTATGTGTGTTTCAAGTGTTTTCAAGAATGGATAGAACATCCGCTTGGGTAAAATGTAAGCTAGAGAGAACCAAAGAATTTTCATCCTGTTAAAGAAAAAGATTGGCATTTAGTTTTCATACTCAGACTGGAGTCAGAGGAGAAGTGATAGGAATGGGAGGAGTTATAAGGCAAATGTAGAATAGGAGGCTGAGCCAGGATCACTGGTGGATCATGAAACACTTGAAAGAACTAGGAGGAAATTCTTCCCAATAATAAAACATTTGCTCGTGATTAACCTATCTTATAAATATATTTTTTTCTGCTTATAGCTTACAAAATGCTTTTACATCATTTATTTCAAGTTCACCATCATAATACCTATGTTTACAGATAGAAACCTGAAACTGCATGAGGTCCATAATTCTGCTAAGTTTACACAATGAGTTAACAGTTGGCTGGAACTGAAAAGCAGATCTTCTGAGTTTTCTGAGTCCTCACATTATATCTTTCCTCTGCTCTACCCCCACTGTTGTATGAGATGCCTTGGATTCCTTGTGTTTCTAGCACTCAAGAAGACAGGCCTAGACGCTTAACAATGTTGAAGTGTCTCAGGATGAATAATGGAATAATATTAGAAGGGGCTCCTGTCCTTGAGACTGAGAGCTGATGGAAGGCCTTTGTCAATTCTCAGATGACAGCTGCAAAGCCAGAACCAATTGTTTCAAAGCACCTTGAAATTCTTGAAGGATAAAGATATTCTTCCTTTGTCCTGGAAATTGTGGGCTCAGACCTACAGTTGCCTCACTTTGACAAAGTATACTACTAATTTCAGACAACATGTCCTAGTCACCTTCCTATGACCCCTCGGAGACAGGAAAAGAACATTATATCAGTGGGGAAACTCCAGCAAGCAGGTAAAGTCGGTGATCCAACATCCCCTAAAGGTCTTTGGCAGAGATAAAAATGGTTCACTTACTATCTCATAACACCTGGATCCTCACCCATAGCATCTCACCCATGTCCCTCCTCCTTCTATGTGTTGCTCTGTACCGCTGGACCTATTACTGAGTACTTGTGGTTGGAGGACAATGGCTCACATGTCAGATGGTCCCCCCTTTAGAAGACAAGGGGTAGCCCTGCAATGATGCTTAGTGAATAAAAAAATCAATTTTTATCAGCAGATGAATCTTTACAGGACTATAAAATAATAGAATTTTAAGCAAAGGCAGCACTAATTTCCTTTCATTTTGCTATAATAGATTCAGTGATACCATCTACCCTACATACCCTTCTCTTTACTAGGGCCTGACTTCCCACTTTGAGAAAGGGGACATTAAGAAACCATTTTGAACAGGCCTGCTCTGTCCATACATACATACTTAGAGCTTTTGGTGCATTTAAATAGATTTTTGCAGCAGTCAAAGGGATCAATAGCTCTTAGACTCGTTAAGGGACGAATAATATACAAGATGGACATTTTAAGCTCTTTAGAAAATATATTCATGAGGTCATCCAGCTTCCCCTGGTACCCAACTTTGCTGGTGACATTTATTAATGTTTTTGCAGCAAACAGAAGGTGGAGTTTTCCAAAGACTCTCATCTCTGTGCTTCCAGAAAACATTGATTTTATTTTTTTACAAGAATCGGGGATGGGGTTGTATAAAAAACCACTCAAAGCAAAAAAGAAATTTCACAAAAGAATAACTTAGCTCAAAGCTGGCTTGACAAAGTAATTCGATCTAAATAGCTTTGTGCCACTTGATAGAGACAATTTCTCCTGATTTTCTCTTTGAACAATTTCATAGTCTTCATGAGAGGCATGCTTTGAGAATATTATGTTCTTAATGGTAATGCAGAACTTTCTACTGAATCTTCTGACAAGACAGAGAGGACAGCTTTACATTACTGTAGATTTGGAAAGCAATTTTAAGTTCCAACTAATTAGGGTTAATTAATTAGACGTTTGGAAAAAACACTCTGAGATACCAGGGTGGGGGAAAAAAATAACTACTTCTTGATGGTCGTTTTAAAGAAAAGGCCAGAATCCATTAGAAAGCTCAGTGTGACTCGGGAAGGCCTGGAAGTATGTGAGTATGTGACTGAGTTTGAGAGAAATCAGATATTGGAATTTCCTCTTCCAAAAAAAAAAAAAAATAAGTATACTGACTCTCTTTTGTTAAAATGATGTTTTACAAGACTTCAGACAGCAGATGACTGAGTGAGCTAGCGATGACAGTTGTTAGAGGAAGGAGCAAACAAGTATCCATTCACCTGTGCATTAGAGACATATAGGTGCCATATAGGCGACTCTGCTTGGGGCTGGGGAGACCACAGAAGGGGGATTAGGCCCTGTTCTCACCTTCACATCACTTTTAATCCTGAGCTAATACTGCAACAGGTGGTTCATATAATCTACAAAATGATTTTTTTAATTCCACCAAGTGTTTTTGTAATTAGCTGTTAACATTTAGAAATGAGGTTATTTTACATGAAAAGCCAGACATTTAGCTTTTCTTGAAAAATTATCACATATGACAACACTAGACAGTAGTATTACTGAACCTCCTGTAGCTCAGCAGTGACGTTCCCTTTAAATCAGTCATGCATGCTCCAGTCCCCTGGCCCCTTTACTCATATATTATCCACCTCTTCCTGTTTCCTGTGGGAACTGACTTTGCCATAGTCATTATAGGCACACAGAATGGAAAAATGCATGTGTCCAATGTACCAGGTGAGGATTGAGTGAGACTTGCATCTGAACAGCTGGAAATCCTTGGCTAAGCTATTGTAACTGGTCTTTGCATTCCCCACATTTCACTTGGTCTTTTTACTGACATTGTTTCAGTACTATTGAAGACCTTCTTTATCCTCCAGGATCCCCTACACCCCAAAATCCTTTCAAATCACCACCCATTATTGTTAACACCCCAGCTAGGGTTCTCCTTGGCTCTAACCCTGGAAACTCTAACCATCTTGAAGAGAAGACAATGCTTCCTGACCCACATATACACACCTGTGTTGAGCAATGGCCAGGGAAGGGAAGGCCAAGTAGTGATGTCCAGGTATTCAGCCAGTCTGCCACTTTTTGCCCAGTTGACTATTCTTTCCCATTAAGCTCCCATTTCAATGTCAGATTCCTAGAGAAGCCATCCATAATCACATGCTCAAAGAAGGCCCTTTTCAGTTTCTCACTATCACATTTCCTTACTTACTGGTTTCACAGAACTTGATACAAGATAGAATTAAAGTTTTTTGTTTGTTATTATTATTTTTAAAATTTTTTGTCCCAACTAGAATGTGAATCCAGTAACAAAAGAGACCATATTGATCCTGTTTTTTACTATATCCTCCATGCATAGTATAATGCCTGGTATATACAGGTCATTAATGAATAAAACCCTAAAATATTGCACATGTAAAAGATTCTTCTGGCAGTGATGGGGAAAAGTCAAAGAATGCTTATGATTTAGATCTTAACCTTCAGGAACTAAACTCCGACTGAAGTGGATCTGAGCCATTATGTTTCTAAGGAAATGATACTTCAAACCTAAGTCAGGGTCACAATTGGGCTCCTTGATCATGTTCTTGCCCTGACCCATTTGTCATCGAGGAGGAACTTTCTTGAGGTAGTCAGATTTAGAGGCTCTGCCCAGAAAATGCCAGCTGTGGAAATACCAGCTCATTGATCATATGTAATCCTTCCCAGCTTTTCCTCATTTTTCCTGTGATGCCAGCTTTAGGATCAGTTTCTGGATCCTATAAAAAGATCCAAGGATTTGAAAAAACCTCCATAAGCAGAACCTTTAAATAATAGAAGATTTTCTTCCTTTGACCTAGCTTGTAGAAGATAGCCATATAGTACTTTCTTACCACATACTTTCTTACCACATTCTGAATCGTACTGGAAAAATGGTGAAACATTTGGGTTATTTTGGGGTTAATAGATTAAAGAAACAAACCAGCCCCCCATTGTTCAAAAATACAATTTCCCCAAGTGGAAATAATCATGCTTCTCTTTATTCCGCCGAGGAGGAGGAGGAGGAGGAGGAGAAATTTTCAGCTTTCTGATTGTATCTTTTTGCTTCCAAGAAAGATTTCCTTTGAGCTGTTCTAGACCAAAAGCTATTATAACTTCTTTAAAAGTTCTAGAGAAAGAAACTGTAAAATTCCCTAATATTTTATTCCCTTCATTGCCAGAGATACTTTCTTCTTTCTCAATTTAAGATTCTAAGTAGAAATCTGCTACTCAGTGTGTATTTTGGATGTTTTTTTTTTTTTTCTGATGCTAGGCATCAACATACTTACACATAGAATTATATGAACTGCTAGTATCCAAAGACTACAACCCACCATTATTGGGAACTGCAGAACTCTGGCTTTTGGTGCAAGTCTAGAAAGATACAGGGAGTTAGAAGATGAAAGGACTTGAGGCATCAGAGGACCTGATTCTGTTGAAGACCTCGGGCTTTCCTGAACAGTCAAGGAAGATGGGAAAACACAGGAGGGAAGCCAGCTAAGACAGAAAGGTTTTTAACTTATTCTAAGAGCTTACGTTTCCATGAAAGGCTCTGCTTTTCAAAGAAGACCTCTAGATAAGAGGCGAAGATTCAGTCACTGCAGACATTAAACAAGGAATCCAGACTTCCTCCTGGACCAAAATGGCTCTCCACTTGGGTCCTTCCTGCCTTTAAGGCTCTTCCTCTTTGTCACTATCCCATTAGCCCAAAGGCAAATTAGGACAAAAATAGTTCCTTCTAGAAAGGAAAACATTTTTACAGTTAAATGTTAATCCAAGTCTCTCTTGTTCTTGACTAATTTTATCCAGAATAATCTAATATCTTTATTTCTTTGGCACAGATTGTATACTTCCTCATAAACAAAAAGTTCTTACCTTCAGAGTTGCCACCAAAAGTTAATATACCTAGCCCTTCCATCACCTGTTAGACACAATAGAAGAAGTGATTCTTTGAGAGGATATTTGCCCTGGAGGTGATTCAGCAAATCATACAACCAGTAGATATGCAGCAATGTCTATATTCACTGTTGGGAATTTAGAGACTCTTCAATACACCTCTGCCTCTAAAGAGCTTATAATCTAATTATCATGAAAAATAAAATAGCAATGCAAGCAGTATATCAAAGCAATATCAGGCAAGTCATATAAACATAAGCACTATGGAGAGTTGAAGGAGAGAGATCAGGTTTGGAGGGACAAGAAAGGCTACATCAAAAAGAAAGTAGAACTGGTCACTAGAGGATGGGGAGGATTTATGTATGTTTAAAGTACAAGAAAGCACAGTCAGGGAATGGAATTCCATGGGTGGGGGAAGGGAGTGAAAGCAGTAGGTAGTTAAAGCAGAGACACGCAGTGCACCCAAGTCGTAGATTCTGCCTTTTGTGGAATGTGCCCAGGAGACTCTCTTTCTGCTCACTTATTACCAACCCGAAGTACTCCATTATTTTATTAGTTCCCCATATAAATTATTTATCTGAGAGATTGCTGATGCTGACCAGCTCTGATAAGTAATGTCTTCTTTGGGAAATGCTGCTGGAGGGACTAGCATCTCCTGTGGCTGCCAAAACATTGAAAATCAATTTTAATTCCTTTTGTGTATGTGTGTGTGTGTGCATGTGTGTATGTGAAGGTTTTAGAGAATAGGGGTTGTTTGGATGGTGGCTGCCCTTTCTAGTGGGTCTCCATCAGATTTACAAATTGGATTTCTGGGGGCAACGTTAGGGAAGTCGCCTGGGGATATCACTCCTGGTGCTGTTTGTTATAAAGCAACTCATAATAACTTGACTGGGAGCAGAACATTAAAAGGTCGCCTCATTTTATCTCCAATATGCTTGCTTTGAAAAAAAGTCACCTTGTAGTCACATTTGGAGAACAATTTGTTAGTGTATTTACCTTTTCCTCCTCTTTCAGGTTGAGCTTAGCAGTCAGAAAGAGAGTATCACTTTCCAGACTGTTTCAAAAAGTGTTTCACAACTGTTTTTGCTTCCTTTACCAACAAATACCTCTCCTTTCACTACTCAACTGCTAGTGTTTTCTTTGTTGCTTTATGGGGCCGTCTTGATTATTAAGTATAGCAACAAATAATTGCCAATAACATGTCCCTTTAAAGGAAACCTGAGTTTTCATAGTTAAAAATGCACAAAGAAGATATGTAACTTGGTGGGGGAAAAGTAGACATTCAATTAAGTGGGAAAGGGGGCTTTGATTCACTCTACAAAATATTCCTCCATGTATGTAGCATGTTTCTTTTCTGCTCTTTCGAGTTTGCCTCAACTTCCAAAATTAAGTACAAGTAGCCTTCTCCCAGGAGAAGCAGGTCCTCTGATGAATAGCAGCAGGTCCTCTGACACTCCAAGCTGTGCCCTATGGGAAGAACAACTCCTGGTCATTCAACATAGGTACAGCATTTGACTCTATTAGGTATCCTGAGCCTTCACTGTCCTGAGTGCATATATATATAAAATACACACACATAAAAGGATATGTGTATGTATATATATGAGAGGGATATGAGATATATTTAATACGTAAATATATGAGAAAGGTAGAAGAGACAGAGAGGAAAAAGAGAACTGTGAAAGAGAGGTGAGGAGGGGTGAGAGGGAGGGTGAGAGAGAAAGGAATAAGAGAGAGGGCAGGGGAGTAAGAGGAGGTGAGGAGGGATAAGGGGTGGTGAAGGAGAGGGGAGTGAAGAGAGATTGTGTGTGTGTGTGTGTGTGTGTTTATTTATTTATACCTTCATGTCTTGGCAATATGTCTGGAAAATTCTACAGACCTCTGAATTCCATCCCACCTTACAAATTTCATAGACCATCTCTTCATAGACCACCATGCTTAGCATGAAAACACTTAACAATGCTTATAAAGCTGCCATTTGAAAGCTGTGACTATCGTCCTGGAGTCTCCTCTACAGATAAGGGGTCCAACTTGGGGTTTGAGTCGTTTATGATCATTGGATGCCCTCCAGTGTTTTATAGGGCATATCCGGAGGTGAATTGGGAGATCTATAGTCAACCTGCCTCGAATTCCAGGACAGGTCCAGCTGCCTTGGGCTAAGGGTGCTCAGTTCCTGTGAGAGTCCTAGATGGCAGTGCACTTGCACATGTGCAGCTCAGAGGAAGCCATGGTGAACACCGTGAATACATGGTCAACTTGCTATATTTCCTTTCATGTGTACTTTGAAATTAAAAAATCACCATCCTCTCAGCTGGAATTGCCTTTGTCTTCAACAGACAAATTCACAAAGACAGTTACTCATTTTCTCATTTAAAAAAAGTCCAGGGGAGGCTGCTGAGGAATAGTGCAGGGACCAGATGCCCCATGCTCTTGCGCCACCACCTCAGTGATCACCTGTCATCCTCCTGATCATAAGGTAGCCAATACACCTCCCAGTCTCAGTTCTTAGAAGAGGGTAGAAGGACAGTAAGAAAGGGGAAAATGCCGGAGTTAAATGAACCTGTACCCCTCCCCAAGAACTTTCCAAAAAGTTTTATCCAGTGACTTCCATCGACATCTCACTGGCCAGGACTGTTCCATTGTTACCCCATGTGCAAAGAAGGGCTGGGAAATAACTGAGCTCACTGACAGCAAAAACAAAGTCAGGGTTATATTACAGACAATGGAAAGAAGGGTTGTAGGGTAGACAACGTACAACATCAGCCACAAAGAGCAAGAATATATTTCTTAGACCCAAACTGCAGCACAAAAATTAACATATATTTCACAGGCTACAAATAAGAAATAATCACATTTCTTATAATGCCAACTAGAAGCCTTCTTCCCTTGTTTTTCTTTTGCTGGCTTTGCACATTTCTTACAGTTGGTATTTACTGTGGCCAAAGCTAATTCATTCATTTATGAAGCTATCTCAGGCACCAGCAGAAGTCATAAACTATTCATCTTTGCAATGTTTATATTTGAGAAGGTCACAGTATTGAGTGTGTGTATACCCCAAGGCCCCCTCTCTCTGTTTGGGCCCCTTGTGGCCTGGGCCTGCTATTTTCCTTTAAACAGTGAAATAAGATGTACACAGCTCAAAATACATATTGGTGTTTTCCCACAAGCTCCAGAGAACTCCCAATAAAAGAAGCTTGGATGCTCTCTGACTCTTGTTTGTCCTCCCCATCTTTTTAGCCCTCCCCACCACTCTCGGCCATATGTGGGTATCTGATGATTAGGACAGTTTTACTTTTCATCACTATTTTTGTTTTAAAATTGCGGCCATCTCTGGTATGTCAACCTCAAAATGCAGAAGAGGGGAAAGTTCAGTTCCTGTGTCTTTCATTCTGAAGTTACAAATAAAAAGGAGGATTTAAAGAAGTGTTGGCTTTCTGGAGGAGTGGGCCTGGGAGCCCCTCTATACCACAACCCCTTTGCTGATCTGCCCTTGGAGTGATCTTGGAACTGAAATAGGTATGAAGTAGAGAGCCCAGATGTGAGCAAGTTATTACATTCACACAGCCAGAGATTGGCTTGGGGTTGAGATTGTAGCAGAAATACTGAGAGCTTAATAATATGTTTTTTCCTGTGGCATTTTAAGCTAATTTGAATTAAATCAAAACAATAACTGATAAATACAATGGAAAATATCTTAATGTGAGGACAGTGAAGTTTAATAAAGTTAAATGACTAACCCATGCACCCACAGCCAGGGTCAGCTCAGATTACTACACACTTAGTTTCTAGTTCCATGAAGCAGAATCTGTTTTTTCCCACTTTTCACCCCACACTTACAACCCTTTCAAGCATTATCTTTTCCCATTGGGTTTAGTTTCATGACGAGTCTATCCCACCTGGCTCCCACTGCTGCCAGCAGCTCTGCTGCAGCCTGGCTCTTAGTCATTCCTGCCCTCTCATTCTGAGACCTCCACTTGCCCGTAAGTTCCCAGAGTCCTAGGACGCAGTTCTCTCTTTATACTCCAGTACTACCGCATGCAGGTCTCAAAGTCTTGAGGGAAGAGCAGGCTGGGAAGGCTGCTCTCCTCTGCACTAACAGAGGCTTACACAGTGCCAGGCTTGCATTCCGCTCAATATCATTAACCTCCCCCCTATGCACAAAGAACTCACCAGAACTCCACTCCAGAGGAAATCTACCTCACTGTTATCCCTAATCAGAACACATCAGAGCAATCTCTCTGGCCCCAGGGAGAATATACTTTTACTTTACCATGTAGTTTTATACAGACACTTAACTTCCTGATTTTAGATGAGACCCAAGGCTGTGCCTTTATGACCCCAAAAAACCCATTAAAGCATGTTCCTAAACGAAAGAATACATTTTCCCCTGAGGTAAATGCTGTGACTCCCCTAGAATGGGGAAAAAAGCATCTATATTTAGTTCCTTATTTAATAGTAAGTTCCCCTTCACTGCATCTGCCTGGGAGCTGTGACTGCACATTCAGAGATCCAGATTCCAATTCAAGCGCTGTCAGCAGCTGTGTGATTTGGGACAAATGCTTCCATTTCTCTGGGTTTGGGTTTGTGTGGGTCTAAGGGGGAGGGGGAGAAGCTAAATGATCTCTAGGACTTCTCTAGCAATAAATTCTAAAATTGCAATCCAGACTTGGTCACAATGAGAAATAAGAAAAAAAAATCAAGATTCATGTGTCTCAAAAAATATTTCCAGCTTGGGAATAAGGCTAAATTTGCCTACAAATCCCCTCAGGCAAAAGGGCAGGATTAGAGGGTTGGAACTCAATTGAACACAAAGCTATTTCAGCAACCCTGGGTTCCAGCTGAGAAGCCCAGCAAGCAGGCTTCTAATAGCCTCACTGACCCCATAGAGAGTTGACTTTGCTCCCTGGGGGTGATATTGGAGAGCTGGTGCCTTACAGGCAGCACAAGCAGGAATTTTATTATTATTGGTTTTGCAATTTGTTCGCATTTTGCTGTCATTTGCCTTAGTGGCCGTGGATCTGACGTTAAAATTTCGATTACATTCCCCCGGGCTTCTGTGTTTTATGGAGATCGCTAGTGTTTGCTGTCTTTATTGAAGTTGGTGTACAGCCCCTGGCTGCTGTGTTGAGCATAATCAAATGTCATTTATGAAGTCCTCTTGCCACCAGAGGACTGAGGGAGAGCTGTGTGGCCTGTGCCTGAGCAACTCGAAGAGACAGGCAGCCACAGACACGGACTTTCAGGTGCTGATAAATTATGGGGCTGAGGCTTGATTATTTCTGACCCTGGCTTGCCTGTTGTGAGTTATAGGTCACTTAAGTCTGTTCCAATGAGTTTCTTCCAGTTGGGACTGTCAGGTGCCACTTGACAAGTCAGCCATATTTCTCTTCCTGTATCTTTTGTCCAGACCATAAGAGGCAACACAAACAGCAGACAGAGGAACAGACTCAGACTCAGACTCAGACTCCTGGCTCAACAATTCTTTCACTGTATAACACTGACAAAGTCATTTCTCAGCCTCAGTTTACTCATTCATGGATTTAAGTTTTAATGAAATATTACTAAGGATGTTTTTTACTCTAAATTATTATATGATGTAGTATTTTTCCCAGCTTTGTCTTAGATGTCTGATTCCTGACTTATGTGCATGTCTTTCTGAATCTCACTTTCTGTCTGTTATTGTGAACTCTTGTAATTTTGGTATTTGATCTTGGAATGATTGTTATTTATTCAATAACTTTTCTTTTAAGCTCTTTTTCCTCTGGTTTCTGAAACTACCATTCCCCTTAAATGTTCTTGCTAAGATCACTAATGGCATTCATATTTCAAAGTCCGATGGACCCATTTTAGTTTCTTCTCTTACTTGGTATCCCAACAGAATCCAATGCAGTCACCTTTCTTTCTTGATATATTTGCTTTGATAATGCCACATGCTCACTGACTCCTCCTGCTCCATGCAACCTCTAAATGACAAATGTAAGCTACCAACTCCTACACTTATATTTCCAGTTCATACTTCTGAGTTCCAGATCCATATATATACTATCTACTTAGTATCTCTGTTTAGATGTCCCCTAGACACCTCAAATGAATGTGTCTTGAACGAAACTCCTTAAGTGCTGCCACCTAGAGAGTTCAAGTAAATGGATTCTCTCTTCACCCTTTTGCTTGGGAGTCATCTTTAATGCCTTCCTTTCCATCACTTAATTCAATTGCTCGTACCTCAAAAATATATCCCAAATAAACTATCTACTTTCCATCTATCACTATAACCACACCTAGTCCAAAGCATATTTTTTATGGATGACCACAAGGTATCCCTGCTTCTCCGCATGTTCCTGGTCTTAATTTATTCTTATATATTAATTAATGTGATCATTTTTAAACACAGATATGATATCCTCACTCTGCTGTTTAAAGTCCTTTAATGTGTTCCCATCACTTTAAGGATTCAAGTCCAAAGTCTTCTACATGACTTCTACATGATGGGTGGGTTCCTTTGGGAACACTGGCCTCTGGGCTTATTTCATTGCTTCAGATTTTCTGCACTAGCTATTTGCAGCCCCACAGCCTTTAAAGATGATCATCCCTCTCCCTGGAACACTCGCCTCACAGATTTTCACCTGGCCACCTTCACCTCCTAATGACTTTTCCTTGCAAACCCTCCATCTAAATCATGTGTTTCTCTTATTCTCCCTTGTAACACCCTACAAGTTTTCTTCATACAGTCATCACTATTTTAAATTATATATAGTTAAACTTTGAACATTGTGGGGGTTAGGGGAACCAACCTCCTCATGAAGTCAAAAATTCATGTACAACTTTTGACTCCCCAAAAACTTAACTGCTAATAGCAGTTTTGTATGTTACATGTATTAAATGCTGTATTCTTTTTTTTTTTTTGAGTTGGAGTCTCACTCTGTTGCCCAGACTGAAGTGCAGTGGCCGCTCCCAGCCACCACAGCCTCGACCTGCTGGGCTCTGGCGATCCTTCTGCCTCCGCCTTCCAAGTAGCTGGAACTACAGGCGTGTGCTACCACGCCCGGCTAATTTTTGATTTATTGTAGAGATGAGGTCTCACCAAGTTGCCCAGGCGGGTCTCGAACCCGAGGGCTCAGGCAATCCACTCACCTCAGCCTCTCAAGGTGCGGGATTACAGGCTGAGCCACTGAGCCTGGCTATTGCTGTATTCTTATAATAAAGTAAGTTAGAGAAAAGAACGTCATTAAGAATAATCATAAGGTCGAAAAAATATTTTTACTATTCATTAAGTGGAATGGATCGCCATAGAGTCCTTCATCCTCATCATCTCAAACCAGGCAAAGTGGGGGCCAAAGGGAGGCCCAAACTTTACCTATACGATGGCCATTTGGATACCTAATTCTGAATTTTACCCCACATCTTTTAAATTAAAAAAAATTTTTTTTTTAAATAGGCTGAGGAGGAGGAGGAAGAGGGACTGGCCTTTCTGTCTCAGGGTGACAGAAGTAGAAGAAAATCTGTGTGTAAGTGGACCCACTCAGTTCAAACCCAAGTTGTTCAAGGGTCAACTGTATTATTTTGTTTGATTATTTAGTTAATATTTTTCTCTGTATTTAGACACCATAGGCTCTAAAAGGCAGTGCCTAAGTGTTTTCTACTTCACTCTACCCTAAAACTTTTTGCTGACATTGTTATATAATACTCAATGTTTGTGGAATAAATTATCAAATCCTAATTTTTGTCCATTGTTTCACTAGCTGTCTACTTACTTAGAACCTCTTGCCCTAGTTTTGTATATACTTGTTTAGTTAACCTCTTTGTAACAGGATGTTATATTTGAAGTATTATCTGACTTACAATTATATCAGACACCAGGTTCAGATATACAATCAAGATGAAAACCTTCAAAAGAAATGATAAGAACCAGTGACATAACACTTAGACATCCCCTGCACTTTGCCACCCACATTAAGGGTACGCAAAATTCAAGAGAATAGAGATGGAGAGAAGATTTGTGATGAGAATCTCTTTGGGGATAGTGGTGCTATGATTATCCCCTCTTGACCCTCACCTAACTTCTAGAGAGAAGGATTAAATGAGAGTACTCAGTGGGGCCTGATATGTGTCCCTGCTATTGGATGGGGCTAGGATCTCTGCAGTGGACTGATGTCTTACTCCCATTCTAGAAATCTAGAGAACAAAAGACATGCTGGCTACTTGCTTTGGTGGTAGAACAAAAGGTTTCTGCTGTGTTGAAATGTCCTATGTTTGGGAGATCAAAGGGTATCAAAGAGAGTCAGAATTTTTTTTAATGCTTTTCAAAATAGCTCACATGAAAGGACATGTGATTTTAGCTGAGAGAATCTGCAGGTGGATTGTGGATTTTTAAGGACTGAGGAAGAATAAAGTTGGATAGAGAAGCATATATCCAGATTAAAGAAATTAGAGGTGAGAGACTATCAGTGACGGGAAGTCTCCAAAGAGTGTACAAAAAAGCCTCATGAAAGAAAGACACAGATAAATAAACACCTCTCAGGCCAGCGAGCTAAGAACTTCCCTGCTCCACTTACCTCTCCTCATGCCCGCTGCCACACCCCCATTCCTCACTCCAGTTTGACGTAAGAGAATCAGATGGAAAAAGAAAATAAACCAACCACACCATCTTTCCCCAAGGCAAGTCTCTCATCTGCAACATGCCCCAGCAGGAAAGAAAGTGAAAGAGCAAATGTGACCTTCTGATGAAGCTGGAGGCTTTGGTTATTACACAGGAATAAACACCTTTAATTACCAAATTGAGTCTTTGTTTGAAATTTTAGGTAAACCTAGAACTTTTTCTTTCCTGGAACTAACCAGAAAAGTCATGCAGTTTATCCTAGTTTGTATCCATGGGAAGGAAGGCCACTACGACTGCGTAGGGATAAAGGAATAGGAGAAGATAAATATAAAAGTGATTTCTCGGCTGGGCATAGTGGCTAAACCTGTAATCCCAGCACTTTCGGGGACTGAGGCGAGAGGATTGCCTGGGCAACCTGGTGAGACCCGTCTCTACAATAAATAAAAAAATAAGCCAGGCATGGTCATGTACACCTGTAGTTCCAGCTACTTGGGAGGCTGAGGCAGATGGGTCACTTGAGCCCAGCAAGTCAAGGCTGCAGTGGCCCTGAGCATGCCACTGTACTCCAGCCTGGGCAACAGAGAGAAGCTCCAACTAAAAAAAAAAAGTCCTTTCTCATCAAATCCTATGAGTCGTGCTTATTCACAGTTACAGCTACATCTATGATGCTATGAGTAATTAACCCTTTCAAAGAAATGTGAAAGAGGCATTTTATGCTTATATAGGTTTGTTATATTGGAAGTGTATAAGACTAACTACTGTAGCAAATAACCCTTCGAAAATGTATAATACAAACATACACAATAACATTATTTCTTGAGCAGTTGACAATTGTTCAAGGACTCAGACTAACGGAGGCCGTGCCATTTTCAAGGCATGGCTGTTGTTCTTTATAGGTGTTCTTAATCTTGCCACCTAGAAGATGAACTGCACAAGACATGCCTATGGAAAGTTTTCAGAGGCCAAGTCTGGAAGTGGTACACATTGTCTCTGTGTCAATTCCACTGGCTGGACCTCCATCACACAGATGCATGTACCAGAAAAAGGCTGGCACTAAAGTCTATCCAGGAGGAAGAAGGAAGCATGGACTTCAGTGAGAAGCTAGCCGTTTCTGCATCATGGAGCATTTTAAAACTATAATTACATGTTGCACTGAGGCTCACAGGCCTCATCAGCCTATGGATGTAAATGAGATTACATTAATATTTATGTCCAAATTTGCAAATATATGTGTATCAGCCGATTTGACCACAGAACCTCAATGCCCCCTATAAAAGCCTATGCAGGTTGTTTATGGGTACTTCAACAAAGTATCTAATGAGCTCAAAAATAATTCCATTAATGTTATTCTACTCTGACTTCCTCAGCAACAACAAAAATCATACCAATAATAACAAATACTTGCTAAGCACTTTCTACATGCTAGTCACTGCTCTAAGCATGTCATGTGTATCTACTAATTTAATATTAGACCCATTTTCAGGATGAGGAAATCAAGATACAGAAAGGTCAAGTAACTTGCTGAAGGTTGCAGAACTAGTAAGTGGCAGAGAAGGAAAATAATCCATTCAGTCTGGCTCTAGAGCCTACCTATTAGACTCTATTCTCTAACCTCCCACACCTGTTTTTCTAAAGAAACAGCAGTGTCTATGATAAGGGTGCTGTCTTGATCTGCTTGGGCTGCTCTAACAAAATACCATCAAATGGGTGCTTAAACAACAATAATTTTCTCACAGTTTTGGAGCCTGGAAAATCCAAGCATCTGACAGAATTTTGTTTCTTATGAGGGCCCTCTTCTGACTTACAGATGGCTGCCTTCTCCCTGTGTCTTCACACGGCAGCAAGAGCAGTATCTCTGGTGTCTCTTCTCTTTCGTGAGGACACCAGTTGTATCAGATCAAGATCCCCACCCTATGACCTTACTTAACCTTAATCACCTCCTTAAAGGCTCTGTCTCCAATACAAACACATGGTGTGGGGTGTATGGGAGGGCCTGGGGAGGGGGCAGAGCAGCTAAAGCTTCAACATGCGAATTTAGGGGAGACACAATTCAGTACACATCAAGTACTCTTTTCTGGTACTTCCCAAACCATAAATTCTAGAGCTCCAAAAATAGGAAGAAAGTGCCACTCCTAAATTCTGTCCTCTCCTTTACCTCTTGGATCCTAAGCAACAATATTCATGCCTAGAATTTCATAAAGAAAAATTAATTCTGCAGCACTCTCTAGCTTGAAGAGCAATCCTAGCTCCTGGTCTGAGTCTAGCATAGGAAAAGCAAGCATACCTGTTCCTCACTTTGTTCTCCCCTTTTTCCCTGTCTTTCCCCAGATGCCATGCACAAAGTTCCTTCCTTTCCCTTATCTCCCAAATAGAGTCTTTATTCCTACTCCATGAATATTAACTCAGGTAAACAGGCTGAAGGAGAGATTGCCAGCTCCCCATAACTTTCAGCATGGTTAGGCTGGTTCCCTCAGCTGCCAGAGATCCTGGGGCACTCCTCCTTCCTGTATAGCCAAGTTGACCTATTGAAGTGGGTGGAGTTAGGAACACAGCTTGTCAGTCATCCCTGGGTTGTAAATAAGCCGAACCAGGATTCATCCTTTCAAAAGGAAATGGGCATTTACTAACTGGGTGACCCAAAACAGAAAGAGACAGGCTATCTCCGACCATCAAATGAAGCTGTCATGATGCAGACAGGCTTCAGGGAAAATGGTGTGTGTTATCTAGGCCGCATTGCCATTATGTATGACAGCCGCGTGTCCTGAATTTTCTAGGTCAGCCCCAATTTCAAATCTTCTATCACCTTGTCAGACCATGTATTCCAATTTTGTGTTTGGAAAATGTGGCCACCAAATCTTTAGGACACTAGATCCACATATTAGTTTAGACAGTAGAACCAGCCTGAATGGTACTGATGAATATGTTTCAGAAACATCTTTTTTTTTTCAGGGGCAAAATTAGATCTTATAAAGTCAAGTCACAGAGACCTCTAGAAAGAGGAAAATAATGACTCTAAAGTCACTATGAGAGGCTCAACTGCCCTGAGAGGCATTTGTAAAACCAGATAAGGTAGGACCTTCTTCCTCGGCTGACAGGGTAGGGAAAGTTCTGAGGGAGAACAGTCTCAGAGCCTGCAATGTGGGCATCCCCCTCCTACACAAAAGCCTCCCCCAGCCAAGAGAGGATGAATTTAAGGGCAGCACAGGGCAATTTGGCCCTTGATGCAGGTTTTGGGAGGGAGGCTAAGGCTCTATTATAACTCAAAGTTGCACTAACTGAAATCTAGACAAGCCAGAAATCCGAACACCATGATAACATATCTATCCTCAGGAGAGGTAAGAGAGGAACACAAGATAAGTCTACACCTGAAAAAGGGTCAAGGACATTGAAGATGTTGATATCTTTCAGTTCCAGACTGAGGCACACTTAGCACCTACCTCTGTTCTCTTACAACTCCTCTAAGCAATGATCTTATAACCCTTTAAAAGTTATTTACCAAAATCAGCAATCCTTGGGTACATCTATTTCCCTTTAGGTAATTATAAAGTTAAAGTCCTCTGAGGAATTGGTCACTTTTAAAATTGGTTAAAATTTCTAGAGAAGGAAAAACCAATACTGATGTTAATGTCATGATTTCTGAGTGAGAAAGTGCTTCATGCTATCTACAAATAGTACTTCCTGTTTTAGGTAAAATCCATATCCAGGGCCTCTGCTGACCTATGCAAAACTTTTGTCCAAATTAGAAAGAGGTGTCTCTATGTCTAGGTGGCATTGGACTTGGGAGTGAATGGCCCCCTGGACCGCAGCACCACTTTCCCAAGTGCCCTTGTGCTACCATAGGCTGCAGCTCTGATCACAGCCTCCTGCACAGGTCTTTTGGTGATGGAGATTGTCAACTGGTCACAATCCACAGCTTAGGGATTTGTAAAACATTTCACCAAATCTGAGATAATTTAAAGACAGAATCAGAGAACTACCTCCACAGAGGTATACACTCTCCAGAGAGCACCCACAGGCTGAAGTGTCTCCTACAAAGGTCAATTGCTTTTTAAGACCTCATAACCTTGAAGATTGTTGATGTTTCTGGAGTTACTGTGGGCATGCCATTTAGCATAGATGCTAAAAATGAATAGAGTAAAAAAAATTTTCTCTAGAATCAGAACAATTATGTATGGGTGATAAGGCAGCCGTGCCTAAAAAGCCAATAAAAATGCAAAGCTGTATAAGTTAAGTGCCAAATGAGTGGAACTGAGGTATGCTGTAGAAGTTCAGAGAAAGAAGAGAGGACATTATGGGCCAGAGACTCACAGAAGGTTTCGTGGAGAATTCAAATATGTAAAATGGAGGAAGGGAGAAAAAGAATGACGTGCTTGTGACAACAAAGAAAAAGTCTAATTACAGGTGCGGGGGCAGTGAAGGGCAAAGACAGAGAATGACATGCTCAAAGCTTGGAGGTCTAAAGTGAAGACCTGGGACCATGTCAGCGTTCTTAAAGAAAAAAAAGTGATGAATATTGTATATGCATATCTGGGAAGTAAATATTTAAAAGACAACGCTTATTTAGAAAGGCAGCTTGATGAACTGAAAACATCAGAGGCGTACTAATAGAACAAACAGAAGTTCAAAGTCAGGTTCCACTCTTGATTAATTATATAACCATGAATATGTTATTTAATCTCTCTAAAACTCCATTTTCTTATTTGTAAAAGTAGAAATTAAAAATGTCAGTTTTCCAAGACAATTACAGAGATTGAAAGCAATAAAGAGTATATGTGTCTGCCACATAGTAGGTGTTCAATAGCCAGACACTTTCAGGATTACAACGTCAAAATCCTCTAAACATAAATGACATAAAGGTAAAATAATCCATTTTACCCTGACTTATAAGATAATTGCAAAACTCAGTGGCTTTATAAATTATAAATTGATAATGTAAGATGAACTCTTGCCAGGGTTCTTGGTTATAAACAACAGAAACTGATCCTGGCTATCTTACACTGCCACTGCTGACATCACCACCCTGACAACCCGCTGCCCTGCTGCTGGACTATTCCATCTCAGCACCCCACCACCATGCCACTGAAGGGGATTTTGGCCTTCAAGCACTGCTATGCCAAAAAAGTCTCTAACTGATCCTGCCAGAGACTTTAAACCTTATTCTAAGCCAGGCTCGGTGGCTCAGCCTGTAATCCCGCCTTGGGAGGCTGAGGTGAGTGGATTGCCTGAGCCCGTGGGTTCGAAACCCGCCTGGGCAACTTGGTGAGACCTCATCTCTACAATAAATCAAAAAGCTAGCCAGGTGTGGTAGCGCGGACCTGTAGCTCCAGCTACTTGGAAGGCTGAGGCGGAAGGATCACCGGAGCCCAGCAGATCGAGGCTGCGGTGGCCGGGAGCGGCCACTGCACTCCAGTCTGGGCGACAGAGTGAGACTCCAACTCAAAAAAAAAAACCTTATTCTTTTAAGATTCAAAGTCTCGGGTAATAGCATTTTATTGACCAAGCTTAAATTATATGTCCATTTCCCAGCTGCTGGGTGTGGGGAGATAAAACACTCCCCACACTTTATCTTCTGTAGTGAGAGATAGGTAGAAAACTGAGTACTTCCTCTCTTCTGCCTTGGGACTTCCCAACAGAGAAAAGGAGTATGGATGGCAAAATAACTCATGTCCAATATGAAATAGCAATAAAAATCTGTTAAATACATGTACGCAAATCAAACAAGAGATATATAAGATCTGTAAAAAAAACCCCAAAAACTATGAAACTTTCTGCAAGGAAGTAAAAGAGGTCTAAATTTAAAGACAAGGCATATCAAGTTTCTAAAGGAGAAGTATCAACATGTGAAGACATCAATCCTTTCCAGATCTACAAGTTCACTGAAATTCTGATTAGAATCACAAAATATTTTACTGTTCTATTGTTTTAAAATTTGACAGGGCAAGTCTAAAGTTTACCTATGAAATAATACATGCAAAAGAACAATGAAATTTTTAAAAAGGAAAAACAAGGGGATATTTGCCATGCTAGATATCAAAGCATACTATATATCTATTCCTGAGATGACCTTGACCCAGTAATAGATATATAGATCAATTAAGTAAAATAGAACTTAGAAAGAGACATTATACACATAGACGGTTAGTATATATAAAAAGGAATTTCAAGTAAGTGGAGAATTGGGGGTCAGAAAACTTTTTCTTCACAGGACAAGATTGCAAATATTTTAGACTTTGTAGGACAAAAAGTTTCTGATGCAACTACCCAACTCTGCCACTGTAGTGTGAAAACAGGCATAAACAATACTAAGCAAATGACTGAGTTCCAATAAAACTTTATGTACAAAAACAGGTACTGAGTAAAATTGGGCCTGTGGGCTGTAGTTTGCCAACTCTTTGCACAAACTATTCAATAACCAGTGTTAAAATCTGTAGCTATCTTTTGGGAAAAAATTATAGACCCTCATGTTATCCACAAAAATTAAATTTATTTAAATGCAAATAGCTAAATGTGAAAATTAAAACTATAAGAGCACCAGAAAATGTAGACAACATAGACACATGAAAAAATTAATAGACATGACTAAATAAAACTTTTAAATTTCTGTACTCAAAAGACCAAAAGTAATGACAAAACAGGGAGGAGTAGGAGAAATATTTGCAATGATCATGCAAAACAACTATGTAATATCCAAAATATATAAATCACACTTACAACTTAATAGGAAAAAGAAAAATAGACCAATAAGAATATAAAAAAAATACAAACAGGCAACTCACAGAATAAATAAGATATTCAATAAAGGTAAGAAAAGTTGCTCAACCTCATCAGCAATAAGAGAGATTTTATATTTTTTCTATCATATTAACCCAAAATAAAATATTAGGGTGGGCAAGGACACAAAAATGGGCACTCATGTACAGTTCGTGAGAGAATGGTTTAGCAAAGTAATTTCTAGAACAGTGGCATCTAATAAAATTTTAAAATATATATCCTTTGACATAGTAACACCACTTATCAGGATCAATTCTAAAAAAAATGCTTGTATATGTATACAAATATTTATTTTGCATACATTTGTTAACGTGTTTGCTGGCAAAGATGAAAAATTTAGAAACACAGATTAAAAGCGGAATGGCTAAAAATAAGGTAGATGTATATTTGCTGATATGAGATACAAATCTAAGAGAACATAGCAAGATGGAAAATAATACAAATAAGTATCTATCATATAGCATGAACCCATATTTAAAAATATATATTTATATTTTAATAAAGGAAATCAATTTTTTAAACAGGTCTGAAAAAAAATCCTGTGTTAGTGTAGTGGTTACATCTGGAAAAGGCAGGGCACCAGGGAGGTGAATGTTAATGTTTTAACCTATATGTATCTGTCAGTGCTGGAAACTTTTCAAAGTTCTACTGCAGTTTAACATGGAGGGATAGGACCCATCTGCAGCAAACAGATCTTCCAGCCATCCCCTTACCCTTTTGTTTTCCTAGATGCCTCTTTCTCACATTAGTCAATGTATCTTCTATTTTAAGACTAAATATTTATATTTCATGAAAATATTTGTATATTTTAATTTTGTTTAGCGCAATTGTTATTAGTTGAATTGTGTCACCCCAAAATATATGTTCAATTTCTTTTTTCTTTTTAATTTTTATTTTAAAGATGTGGGGTACAATTCAGGGTTAGGTATACAAATGGTCAATGTACAGGTAAAGTTTAGGCCTCACTTTGGTCCCCATGTCACCTGGTTTTAGATCAGGTACCCTTACTGATAAAGTGTGGCCCCTCCGCTCCCTCCCCTGGCAGTTTCCCACTACTGCCAATTCCTTTCTTCTAACCCTCGTATCTGTGAATGTGAACTTATTTGAAAATAAGCATTTTGCCTGTAATCAAGTTAAGATGAAGTCATACTGAATTAGAGTGGTCTTTACAAAAGAAAAAAGAAGGAAATTTGGACACAGATAGAAGACCATGTGATGATAGAAGCAGAGTCTGAAGTGATGCAACTATAAGACAAGGAACTTTAAGGACTGTCAGAATCTACCAGAAGCTAAGAGAGTGTCATGGAACAGATTCTCCTTCAGAGCCTCCAGAAGGAATCAACCCTGCTGACACCTTGATTTTGGACTTTTGGCCTCCTTAACTGGGAGAGAATAAATTTCCATTTTTTAAGTCACCCGGTTAGTGATAATTTGGTAGTGTAGTCCTAGAAAACCAACACAACATTGCTTACCAAAAGCTGTGCTTGTTGACCACCACCCACTCCATGTGTATGTATCTAAGAAAAGAACGGCAACCAAAAAGATGTCTGAAAACTGACAGATCAAAGAGTAATGATTCCCCTGTCATTAATAGAGTTCAAACAGAGGCAGGCTGACTACTAGTTAGGGTATTGTATGGGAGAGTCCTGCACTGAAGGGTGGACCAGATGACTTCCTAATGTTCATCAACAGTAGGAGTTCATGAGTTTCTGTGGCAGAACAGCATTGTGCTTAAAGAAAGGATTTGGAATGAGGAAAGCCTGGATTGGAATTCTGGTTTCATTATATGCTAGTTACTTGACCTTGAACAAATTTCTTAATTTCTAAAAGCCAAAAATAATATTGAGTCAGCATTCTTTGATGGAAACAATTGACACTCTCTGATAATTTAAGGAGAAAAGAAATTTGTTAAAGGGATATTTTGTAGCCTACAGGAAGCACAAACAATCTGTGGTTGCCACTGATGTCTCTAGAATCTAGTTACAGTTGTTGCTGTTGCTGCCGTACATTACTAACTAAAAAGGTGTTTTTTGTTGTTTTTTTGTAGCTCCTGATTTTTTTGTGTGTCAGTATGTGAAGTGAGCATGTCTGATTGGCAGAACTTAAGCCCATGTCCTAGCCACTAGGGGGACTGGAAAAGTTAAGGATAGTGGTAGGTGTCATTTATTGAGCATTTACTATGTGCCAAACATTTTTCTGTATTTCCAAATATTAACTCACGTAATCCTCACAAGACCTCTTGAAGTCAGTAGGACATGCCCATTTTCACTGATGAGGAAACTGAGGCACAGAAAAACCATGTAATTTAGCCAAGGTATCCAGCTGGTATGTGCAGAGCTGCTCCTGACCCTGTTCATTTATGCAAATAATCATTTCTGCTCTTAACCTGGCATTTTCAACTTCTATAGGGAAAGTCATTGTCCACCACAAAAAGCAACATATTCTCCAAACATGAGAAGGGGATTCAGATTCTGAACAGTCAAATTTAAAAAAGAAACAAAATGTTTATTACAACTTACAACATACCTCACAGAGCTGTCATATGTATTAAAGGAGAATAAAGCATATATAATGACTAACACAGTGACTAGTACACAGTAAGTATTCTGGAAATAAAAATTATTTTTATAAAAATTGTTGCTTCTATTACCACATTCTTCTTCACTTTGATCAACTACTTCTTGGCTGGCTGTGCTCAATAAATGACACCTATGACTCTGCCAATTTTTTTTTTTTTTTTTTTTTTTGGAGTTGGAGTCTCATTCCCTCACCCAGACTGGAGCGCAGTGGCCGCTCCCGGTCACCGCAGCCTCGACCTGCTGGGCTCCGGTGATCCTTCCGCCTCAGCCTTCCGAGTAGCTGGAACTACAGGCGCGGGCTACCACACCCGGCTAATTTTTTTTGATTTATTGTAGAGATGAAGTCTCGCCAAGTTGCCCAGGCGGGTCTCGAACCCGCGGGCTCAGGCATTCCACTCACCTCAGCCTCTCAAGGCGCGGGATTACAGGCTGAGCCACCAAGCCCGGCTGACTCTGCCAATTTTTACTTGTTCTGGTATAGCTCTGCCACTCATTCACTCTGTGACCCCAGGAAAGTGACTTCACCTTTTGAACCTCAATTTCCTCATCTGCAAAATGGAGTTCAGTTTGGAGACGGAAAACATTTTTTTCACTGTTATTTCCATGATCCTTCCAATTTTGATAGTTTTTTTCAATGCTAGTCTCTGATCTTCTAATCCTTGGTGCCCAATCCCTTCCTATGGATTTCTATAATTCTTACCATCTGTAACTCACAATTTTATTCTGGGTTACATACCATCTTCTATTATTCTATAATTATTTCCAAGTGTTTCTTCTTCTCTTGTCCCCAGGTAGGTGTCTTAGAGTAGAAAGTTGTTTTGTTGTTGTTGTTGTTGTTGTTGTGTCTTGGTCATTCCAATTTATCTTGTAACTTTCAGAATTTTGCTTTCTATTTAACAAAAAGGAAGAAGAAATTTTTCTATGTCTTCATCTTTAAACTCAAAAGTTCTTTTTGTTCAGCACCTTTTTCAACTTGCATTTCAACTACAAGTTGCATTTACAGTATTTTTATTCTATGTCATACAGTAAGATCTTCAAAAGCAGAGTATTCATTCTTCATATTCAGAAAAACATTTATCGCTGTACATGTCATTAAATAATTAACAGGATGAGTTCTCACACATAATAACTACTCTCTGAGAAAAGCAAACTTAGCCTGTTATAGATAAGAAAAATGAGATTTAGAGAGTAAGTTACTAGCCGTGGGTCACATAACTAGGACAAGGCCTGGTCAGAGTAGGTCCCCAGGTTTTTAGTCCCCCTGCTCAGTGTGTCATCTGCCACACCCCAGCTGCTCCCTGACATTATGGAAGGGTGGGATTGTATTCCAGACCACTGACTGATCTGTGGGTAGTACTCAGGCTATCCTACAGTTGATTGCTCTCTAACACACATTGGTGTCACTACAACCTTAGGCCTACTATTCCAGCTGGGCCCTTGGTCCAGTCTAGAAATTCTGTAGTGGGCTCTGGTTAGTCCCAGGTTCAGTTATCCCCTCAGTGGTGCTTCCCTAGACATTCTCACATGTGACCTTGCTTATGTTATTATGGGAAAATGCAAGCTGACGGCAACCACTCCTCAGTTCCCCTGCCACCTGTGCACTGATCTCCACATTTACTTGCTTTTTCCTTCTTCTTTATGGTTTGCTGTCCAAGCATAGTTTCTCTATTCATGTTTTAGAGCTCATTCCCTTTTGCCTCCTCATGGATGTTGCTCCATCAATTATCTTTTTTGTTTATTCAACCTCTTCCTTTGTAATGGTTCCTCTTATTTAGCAAATAAACCCTCAGTTCTCTTCCATTTAAACAAAAAGAAAACACAAATCAAAACAATACCCTCTTGCCCAACCTTCCTGCCTCAATTTCTTTTTTTACCTTTTTGGAAGTATTATCTACATCTATAGCTGTTTCTTTTTTTTTTTTTTTTTTTTTTTGAGTTGGAGTCTCACTCTGTAGCCCAGACTGAAGCGTAGTGGCCACTCCCGGCCACCGCAGCCTCGACCTGCTGGGCTCCGGCGATCCTTCCGCCTCAGCCTTCCAAGTAGCTGGAACTACAGGCGTGCGCTACCAGGCCCGGCTAAGTTTTTGATTTATTGTAGAGGTGAGGTCTCG
>CAUYQG010081961.1:0-13439 GCA_963574415.1 Tarsius wallacei
CTACCACGCCCGGCTGATTTTTTGATTTATTGTAGAGATGAGGTCTTGCTTGCCCAGGCGGGTCTCGAACCCACGGGCTCAGGCAATCCACTCACCTCAGCCTCCCAAAGGCGCAGGATTACAGGCTGAGCCACCGAGCCCGGCTCTCATGAGTTTCTAAAACACTTCAAGCTCCCAAAGGATTTACCCTAGGAAATAAATTATGTTAATATACATTTTTAAGCTCCCAGCTTGATAAATGTAAAATCTTAATAAATAATAGTAGCCATTTGCTGAGACCTTACCCTGCGCTCTTTGCGGTTCTAAATGCTTCACACACGTTCTCTTCATAGAACCTTCTCAACAGCCCAGCTAAGACAGATATCATTTTGATCATGTTCTACACAGGAAGAAATGGGCACAAGGAGGAAAACACTTTGACCAACATCACAGTTAGTAAGAGGCAGAGCCAGGCACTAAAGCAGTTTAACTGACTGCAGACTCAGTACTCTTAATAATTATCTTAGATGCGTGCTGACTTCCAATAAATGTTTAAAATAAAATCTGCTTCTATAATAATGTCCCAGTCAAAAAAAAATTTGATATGGCTGCCACCAATAATAAAATATAATGTGTTCAGTCTTTTTAAAAAAGAGGATACTGTCCTAGTTATTGATATGTTACCTTTGTTCCAAGTTCATCCTTTTTTTGCCAGCTCTGTGAAAATGGATCTGGACCATTTACGTGTTTCTTCTTTGCCAGCTAGCACTGAAAATCTCTCATTAGAGGGTGCTAGAAAGACACGGCAAGAGGAAAAGAGTTTCATTTGCTGGTTTCCATGTTCTCACTGGGCAGGCTCTTGCAATGCACAGTGCCTAGCAGGGCCCAGTGACCATCAAATTTCCTTAGCACACCCTTCAAGTTGTTTTGTAGTACAATGGCTCTGATGAGACACCTCTCTGTGTGCATCTTCCCTCCATATGCTAAAGGGTGGATTTCTAGCAAATTCCACCAATGTGATATCATGGTGACTTCTGTGTCGCTGTACAATAATGCCTGAATCTCAGCCTTGGGAGAATGGAAGCCCTTCGTCAAGGTATATCTCAGCCTCAGGAGCAATAACTATTTCTTACTTCTACTATTCATGTATTCTTTAGTGTTCTTCTTACTTCTTATTAGCCAATCCCATAGCATACCAAGCCTCTGATACAGTTAATCAATTAATAATATGTTACATTAAACTTTTTCTATTCACATTACTGTGTGTTTTCTCTCTCCTAATTGGGCTCTGACAGATGAAATACTTATCTCAAGTGAGAAATCTTATTGAAAGTAATCTTGTAAGAGGCAATTAACTAGATATATTTTGTTTTAAAAAAGCACACAAAATATATTTTTCACAAACAAATGTACAATTACTTTGTTTTACTTATAATTATTAATTCACTTGAAAAGAAATGTTAAATGCAATCATTATAAACCAAATCAGTTGAAATTTGCAATATTTTAAATCTTATTATTTTATTTATATTTTATTTTCTATTTGCAAAATATTTAATAGGAAGTGAATTTTAAAAGTAGCATGCTGATCATAATTAAATATTATAAAGCATTTACATTAATAATAAAATGTATTCCAAAAAATGAAAATATATCACATTAAATAGATGTGTGCTGTAATCATTGTCTGTCTCTGTAACTTAATATATATTTAAATGTCTTTTTACTTTGGCTATAAATATAGCTAAGCCCATATTTCACAAAGCCTTGGGAATGTTTCAAGCCAAAAAGAAAGAAAAAATATTAGTTGAGTTTAAATGCTTTTAGCCAGTTATGCCTAGGGAAATACATATTGGAATGTAAGAAGGTCAATTCTCATATATTTGAAGTGAAAAATCAATCAGAAAGCAGAAAGTTTGTAGAATTTTGTTATACAAATATTGCCGGTAACTTTAAAAATCCACAGAAGTTAAATCTAAGGCAAAGTTGGCAGAGAGAAACTGATTTTCAAACATGGTACGTTTCCTCACAGGTCTGACCTATTTGGTTACTGTGACTGAATGGTGAACATCGAGGCGTGCCTCCTGTGAAGCAAATTGACCATTGGAAACATATGACTCTTAAAACTTTTGTTTATGCATGGAAGTGTGACTTTAAGGATTGGGAAAAAAAAATCTATGTTAACAAAAGCTAAACTTTTCTGAAACTTAAGACCACCCTGTGCTGTGATTTTCTCAGTTCTCATAAAATAAACTAGGTCTTACTTTGTCATTACTTGGAAAGAAGACCACCAAAGAAAATCCAAGGTGTGATTACATGCAGTGATTCAATAAATAGGCCCTTTTTTGGAATCAACATTTAATAGTGCCTTCAAAATAATGTTCCAAGTTGTTTCAACCACACACATAGTCTACATAGACCACTTTGGTTCCCTGATTTCTGATTTAGACGTTGACCCCTTAGAGATCATAGAGAAGTCAAGGATTAAAAGCGAAAACACTATAAGATTGGCTCAACCTTAAGGGCGCTGGGAAGGTAGCAAGTTTGAGTATAGTCTGTACACAGATCCTTTCTGGTTGGAATCATGGTTATCTCTCACTTGGTACCTTTAGCCTTACGCAAGTCACTGTCATCCTCCTCCTCCTCCTCCTCCTCCTCCTCCTCCTCCTTCCTCTTCTTCTTTTCATTGTCAGGGCATGGCTCTGTTGTCCAAGCTGGAGTGCAGTGCCACCATCATGGATCACTGTAGCCTCAATTTCCTAGGCCCAAATGATACTCCCGCCTTGGCCTTCCAAGTAGCTGAGACTGCAGGACCATGCCACACACCTGGCTAATTTTTTGATTTTTTTATGTAGAGAAAAGGTCTCACTATGTTGCCTAGGCTGATCTCAAACTTCTGAGCTCAAGAAATTCTCCTACCTCGGCCTTCCAAAGTGCTGAGATTACAGGTGTAAGCCACCACACCTGGCCTCGCTTAGTTTTTCTGAGACTTGGTTTTCTAATCTGTAAAATAGAAGTAAGAAGTCCAACTTCGCAGAGCTTCTGTGTGGAGTAAATTAAATAATCTATATAAAGTGTTCTGCACACAGTGAATCGAATGTCAGTTCCCTTCCTCATCATCCCCAATTCTGGGAGCCCATTTTTACACAGCACCAGTTTAAATGCTCTGGCATGTAGTCATGAAAATTAGAACAAAAAAATGGAGAGATAGGGAGAGGAAAGTGGTGGGCAATATAGAAAGCAAAATGAGTTTGTTGTTGTTCTCAATTTTTTTAAAAAAATTTATGCTCTAAGCTTTCTGCCATTGTGTTTCTTGACATCATATAGCACATTGCAAAAGGAAGTAAACAGAATATACTTCGCCACACAATCAAAGCACAGTTTACCCAAGAAACCTTGTTCCAGGTGTTTTTTTAATTCATAAGATATATATATCTTCTAAGTTCATAGACAAAGAAATGTCCATATGATGTGAAGATTCTAATTATTAGAATGTTTTTACTCTGTTTTAAATCATGTAGCATAAAACAAACCATGCTAGCTTTCTGGCAACACATGCACACACACATACACTTTTAAACATTATATTATCATTTGTATTATTTCACTCATTCCTTTTTCATAAAGCATTTGACATTGAAAAGACTTAATTATTCCACTGTCAATTTTAAGACAATGCAAAAAAGTAAAAACTTTCATTTTAAACTAAGTCAAGTTTTAAATAAAGAACAACATATCATATATAGAGAATAAGAAAAAGTATTTTAAAATACACTTGAACATGGAATTCTGATAAGGGGTCACTTACTTGGTTTTTGTCACTGTCAGCACCATAATTTTGTCTATAAAGCATACTTTGCCCAATGCAAGCACCTATATGTGCTATTTACATGTGTTTTTAAGTAGGACATTTATGAGATTGACTAAAGGATTTATCCATAACTAAGCTCATATTCTATAATAACTATACATGGTTTTGTGCACTTCTACATAAACTAAACATAAGAATATCAGCATTCTGATATTCATCTCCAGTTTTTCCTTATTCAAGAACTGGCAATAACCTATATCCAGTGTGGGTATGGAAATAGACTTTGACCCTGAAGATCATCTTTTGTATGTCCTGTGTTGTTCTCCGCACAGTCTGGTCTTTACCGGTATTTCTTCTTCTTGGTTCTGGGTCCTGATTAGTGTTCATAAGTAAACCTTGTTAACCTAGTCCTGGTTTTCTTTGTTATCCAGTCAACTGCTCTGCGAGATCAACATTCTACAGCTCTGTTCCTTTTTTCTTTCTTTTTTTTTCTTTTGATAAAGTAAAATCATGACCTTTCTAGAGTCATAATTGAATATGAGTCCTCCCTTTACTGAACCCTTGACACCTCATTGTACAATCCAATTTTACCATTTTATACCCATTGACAACACTGTCAGTCACTAAATGACCAATGTTGAATGTATGACATATGTAAGTTGTTAAATCCATTATTTTTCTATGAAACCTATAAATTTTCTTTTAGACAGATGTAAGGATGGCACATTTTTACCATATCTACCAAAAATATATTTTGACTGTGACTCTTTCTGACATATATTTTTAAATGGCTATTAGTATTTTATAAGAAGCTTCGACATGAGTCATAAATATGTAAACTGTCTGAGAAATAAGAAAACAAAATGTTGGAAAGTGGAAATTGTTAAAATAACACATAGGTCAGTTTTGACCTCAAACTTTACTAAAAATGTCTGAAATCAGTGTTACAACCCAAAGCCATATGACTCATTCTCTATGGAACAAGACTTCACTCTCTCTCTCAAAAATATGTATGATGAGAACATGTTTGGGGCCAGTTAAGAGTATACTTCAGAAACACTTGTTTCATGTGTACAGCAATGTGAACCAACAAGTATTTGAAAAATGCAACCAAAAGAGTCAGAAGGTGGGCAAACTTTGAAAAGGAAGGACACATGATGTGCTTTCCAAGTTTTCACAGACTCATAGAAAAAGGATAAAGGTTGGAAACATAGGAGAATAACATAATGATACAAGGAATGTTGTATCGTTAAAGGAAGAAACCAAGATAATAAGGAATAATTCAGAATGCAACACAAAACTTTTTATTATTTTTGAAATAATTTTAAACCTACAGAAATATTTGAAGAACGGTCCAGAAAACCCATTTGTATATTTCATCCATTAAAGTTTTTTTTTTAATTTTAAAGATGTGGGATACAATTCAGGCTTTGGTATACAAATGTTCATTATGTAGGTACCCTCGTTGATTCATCCATTTTTTAAGAAACATTTTGAAAAATTTGTTTTGTCTCTGAAAGTTTTGCTGCTGCTTCTCTTTCTTCTTCTTTTTTTTTTTTTTGAGTTGGAGTTTCTGTCTGGAGTGCAGTAGCACACTCATGGCCACCCCAGAGTCGACCTGATGGGCTCTGGCAATCCTTCTGCCTCAGCCTTCCAAGTAGCCAGAACTACAGGCGTGCATTACCATGCCTGACTAATTTGTGATTTTTTTGTAGAGACGAAGTCTCACCAAATTGCCTGGGCTGGTCTCGAACCCATGGGCTCAGGCAATCCACTCGCCTTGGCCTCCCAAACTGCTGGGATTACAGGCTGAGCCACCGAGCCCAGCCAGATTTGCTTCATATTTGCTTATATAACCACAGTACAATTATCAAATTCAGTAAGTGTTACATTGATACAATACCTTTTATTCAATTTTATTTAAATCTTGCCCAAATTGCCATTATGTCAGTTGTTCCAATAACATTCTTTTAAAAAATTTTTTTTATTTTAAAGATGTGGGGTACAATTCAGGGTTAGGTATACAAATGTTCATTATACAGGTACCCTTGATGAGATGTGCCCCCCTCCCCTGGCAGTTTTCCTCAACTGCCAATCCCACCCCCCTCCCGTGGCAGTTTCCCACAACTGTCAATCCCTTTCTTATAGTATTATGATAATGTTCAAGGTCCACTTGTGAGTGAGAACATATGACACTCTGTTGTTTGTTTCTGTGATAGATCACTGAGTATGATAGACTCCAAATCCATCCAAATTGCTGCAAACTCCATATGTTTGTCCTTCTTTATGGCTGCATCATATTCCATTGTGTATATGTACCACCTTTTTTTAATCCAATAACATTCTTTATAATGCTTTTTCCCTACCGTCCAGGACACAGTCTAGAATTATATATTGCATTTGGATGTCTTGTCTCTTTGGTCTCCTCTAATCTGTAAAAGTGTCTCAAACTTTCTTTTTCATTTATGACATTAACTTTAAACACACATACACACACACACACACACACACACACACACACACACACACACAATGAGAAATCCTGAAGTCCCGCTGATACCAACATCAATTCCAATGCTACCTCACAAGGTTCTTCCTTGCCATCCCGGTTCCATATTTGTACCTCTCTCTGCAGTGACAGCCCAGGCTTTCAGCACCATCAATACATTCATTCGTTTTTATGTAATTCTGTAATAAAAACAAATAGTTTCAGAATTTCTACACTCATGTTACTAGAAAAAAAAATCTACTCAAAGAGTTTAAGATACTAAGCAAAGTACTGTGTTAAATAATTTGGATTAGTTCTTTTTCTCACTTTGGGGTGGTTATTTATTTGAGATAATTATTTATTTGAAATACTGTTTGTATTCAGTTTGGGGTATTTTCCTCATCTTATTGACTTACTTTTATTTTTGAATATATAGAACATTGACTTGCTTCCAAATGTCAAAACTGTTCCCAAAGGTGTAGTCAGAGAAGTGTCCTTCCCTCCCCTATCCTTTCCACCCCATTCCTTCCTGACAGGTAACCAATTTTAATGTTTTCTGATTTATCCTTATGATTCTTTCTGAAAATGTAAGCAGATACATATCTATTTCCTTATTTCTTCAGCATTATTTTTTTAAAGTTTTTTATTTTATTTTAAACATATGGGGTACAATTCAGGATTAGGTATACAAGTGGTTATCGTACAAGTAAAGTTTGGGCCTTCCTTTGGTCCCCACTTTGCCTGGTTTGAGATCAGGTCACTTTAATGATGTTGTGTCTCTCCCAGCCCCACCCCGGCAGTGTCCCATCAATGCCTATGCCTTTCTTACAGTATTATGGTGAATATTCAGGGTTTGCTTATGAGTGAGAACATGTGGTACTCTGTTCTTTGTTTCTGTGATGGATTACTGTATCCTCAGCATTCTTATATAACAGGTAGCTTACTATATAGATTCTTCTATATTTTGCTTTCTTCACTTTACATACATCCTAGAAATATCTTCCTATCACTTCATAAAGCTCCTCTTCATTATTGTTTTACAGCTGAATTATATTCCATTGTGTATATGCACAGTTTTTCCAACCAATATTTTATGTTTAAGTATTTATAATTATTTGAAATTACAAGCTATGCTATCATAAATAATCTTCCATATATGTAATTTTGTATGGTAGGAAGTGTCTTCAGGGTAGATTTTTAGAAGTGGGATTGCTGGGCCAAAATGTAAGCACATGCAGTGTATAGTTTTGTTCAATTCTACTTTACCTAATATTAAAATCTAATCCTTTAATTTTGTTTTATTTTCGTTTGCCTGGCATATCTTTGCCTGTTGCTTTATTTTTAGTTTTTTTTAACTTCTGTATGTATTTGGTATGTCTTTTGTGTACAGCTTTGAGTTATATTTTGCTTTATCAGGCAACTTGAAAATACTTTTTCTTTTAATAGGTGATATAGACCCATTCACACTTTTATATGTCTTATATATTTGGTATCAACTTTATCATATTATTTTATGTGATAATTAGTTAGTTTATTATTTGATTAGTTGTATCTATCATGTTTTTTCTATGTTCTTTTCTATATTTAATATTTTGTTTGGTTTAAGAAGGGTTGTATTTTTGACTCATACACCCTATTGTGTTTTAACACTCAATGTTGACATCTAATCTCTATTAAAAATTAGTGACCTTCATTAATAAGCAATTGGCTTAAAAATGCTCCTGGACGCTAACAAACACTTTTACTACACATTATAAACTCAGTTTTAACAAGGGTTTGAGAGTGCAGGCCACTGTGGGAGAACATCCCAGCTGAGAAAGAATGAGGCCAAATCCCATCTAGATTTAAATGATGGCATTCAAGGACAGTATTCTTCTTGATTCTATTGAACTCAGTTTGCAGATAAATTATCTGGAAGGACGAGAGTTCGGAACACTTCACATAACCTGTCTGTAAAGGTCGGGTTATTATGGGCACCCGCCCTCATCCCAGCCTCCTTGGCTCCCACACTGTTATTTTGATACAAGTAAAAGTTCAACTCCCCAGCTCAAGTCCAGTGCCTCCTAATGAGGGACGTGTAACACTATCCAGGTGTCTCCCCGCACAGTGACCAAAATGCCGTGGCTACACACTGCCTGATTTATGTCAGCCTGGTTAAAAATCACCCACATGCTGGAACCCCCCTGTGGAGAAGATTTTGCACTGGCCCCAGGCCACAGCACTCTTCTTCTCTTTCTTCTGGTTTTCTTCTCCCTGCTTGAAATCTGTGGTTGGAGGGACGTGCTGTGTATTTGTGGAATTATCCTCATAGGAACACAGAAAAGAACTTTGGCCTCCTTGAAATAATTTACACCTAATTTAGTCTAAGGAGCATGGATGATGGGACTGCTTTATAACATCAGCAAGGAGCATCACTTGCAAGGTTTTTCATGCAGAGTTGGAGCGCATGCAGCAAACAATTTCCATCTTCTGGGGCTAGAAAAATCTCTCAGAGTAAGAGATTATTTTTGACATTATGGTTCTAAATCTTAAAAAAAAAAAAAAAAAAAAGGCACGGCAGATGGCCTGGGGCCAGTCAGGAAACCCTTAATCACCCAGAAAAACAAGGAACAGGAGAGGTCATTATTCTTAGTGGGTCAGACTGTAAAACAATGTTTTCAAGTCCAGATTTATAGCAAAGCACCTTGAAATATCTCAGGCAATTATGAAGAATAAGACTGTTCCAAAAGGCATTATGCAAAAATTTCTAGCTCATTTTTCTTAAACAAACAAAACTGCCTAACCATCTTTTAGCCTCACTAGAGAGTTTTCCTATTGTCCCTATCACTGAATTATTTCACCATGGTTGATGTGGGACAATGAATTAATTAATCCTGAACGTCATAAAATCTAATGGAAGGAGAAATGAATTGAGGACGATGTGCACAGACTTATTCATTTTCAGGCATGTAATTTGGTTCTAATATCTTCCACCTGTGAGTGTGCAAAGACTATGAGAGATTGACTAGAAAGTCTTCAGGTGGGTGGGCTATATTGGACCAGAGTCATAAATCCTAAAATTAAAGGCAGCAGTAAAGATTAAAAAGAAAGTGAAATGAATATTTACAAAGCCCTGCAATGTACCCGGTTAACTGTGTCTAAACTCTTTCATCACATCATTATATCATATATACATTAAATCACTTAATACTGAGACCAACTGTGAAACAAAATCATTGTTGTCTATATTCCTGTAAGGGAAGTTAACTGTGGCTCTGATTGGTTAAGTGACTTGTCCAGGCTCACACAGCTGGCACATGGAAAAGTTAAAATTCATTCCCAAAGTCCATGTTCATTCTAGAGTTCCACACAAGCAATGGGCAGGTTCATATGAAAACAGAGCCTAAAACATGATATACCAAAATATGCGATAACATTTTATCATCATAAAAATTAATAATAATGATGATCTATTTTTGTGTCACTTTTACTGCCATTTCACCTGTGTACGCCTGATTTTATCTTCACAGGTAAAGGAGGAAGAGGAAAAATAAGGAAAATCTATACTGTTTATTTGCCTGTGATTTCATGAATTTCATTCATACTCTAAAGAAACTATGATTAGACACAAAAGGAAATGATTATAAAAAACAATTCTCTTTTAGAAATAGAAAGAAGTCAGGGGAAAAATAATTGTTGAAATCACTAGAAACAGTTGATTCTTATGGCAGTGAATATAAAATTTGTTTCTGTTCAAGAAGATATTAACATGTAGTTTAAAACAATAGCAAAAAATGAGAGAAAGAGAGAAAGAGGTCTTGCCTTTTATTTGTGTTATTACTTAGAAGACAAAAAGAGAAAGATGGGTAGCTTTCATAAAAAGGGACCCCTACAAAGAGAACAATCCCAAATTAAAGAATTGATGCCCAAAATAAGAAGAACTGAAAGTAGGGGGTTGACATCAAACACAGGAATAGAGAACATCAAGGATAAAATGTCTAGAATGACCAAGTTCATAACGCCTTAAAATGCTTAAAACTACACAGGAAAGACTGCCAGGGGTTTTAATTATCTGTTGAACACAAAAGCCTTCAAATGAGCACAGACAAGTGTGTACTTTAGAAAGCTCTTATGTTGAACAAGAACATGTTAATAAGTGATTCATGTCATGGATTAAAAGCTTACTATTCACATTCTAAGTGCTCCCATAGAAATATATTTTGGAATTTCTTAGGGCTATTTTCAAAAGGAAAGCAACAGAGCATCAAAAAAGCAACACGCGCTAGAAGTCAGGCAAAGTTGTTATAGTCCAGCTAGGTCACCAGGGTTCATGATTTAACTTACATGAGCCCCAGTTTCTTCATCCACAGAATAAATGAATGTAACTATATATTTTCCAATCATTTCCAAGGGTGAAATTCTTAGTGTGCTATATTTTATCAATAATTGTTTTTTTAAAAAGGTAACTTATAATCCTTAGTTCTGTAGACTCCATTCTCCCCCCAAAAATCAGGCTAAGGGTTTATAAGAAAGAACATGGATGGGAGATCACATTTATTAGCAACTCCAACAAATTATAGACATATGTTTCATTTGACCTTAATATTTATAAAGTTATATCCTGCTGATAGGGCTTTAAAAAGAATGATATATAATGTCTCTATAGTATAATTTTTTTCACAACTAACATACAAAGATGAATATTATTGATGCTAAGATCAAGTTTCTTGACTATCAGCAGAAATCACTGCCCATGTGTTAATTAATCTTTGGAAACCTGGTGAATTTTTGCTCAGATGAGAAAGTAGCTGCTGTTAAAATGAATAAAAATTGAATGTATCAGGTAAAGTTATACATAAAAGGTAAAAACTATAGATTTAAAAAACTATAAAGTGATATGGTAAAAGGTTACATGAAGAATTTAATTACAAGGCTTATAAATTATTAGAGGAAATACACACCAATGAATGTGAAAATGTATACCTACATATAACATAGTGAAGATTTTTAAAGGAAATAATAAAAATAGAAAGTAGTGTCTAAAATATGCTGAAAGAATTAGGACCACATATCTACAAATCAATATGGACAAAACTCATATTTAAAGAAGGAAAAAACTCATTTTGGATCACAGGGTAAAACCCTACTAAATGTTATTTGCAAAAACATATTTTAAAAGTTGATTTGGAAAGGTTAATAAGGTGATCATAAGATATAACATTTTTTTAAATGCACACAAAAAGAAAGCAGAGTAGGGTAACCAGAATTCTAGGATGGCTCCCAAGATTTCCTGCTCCCTGATATATATGTCCTGCATAATTTTTTAAACAGTAAATATAATGGGATTTATTCCCATGATTAAATTATGTTACATGACAGCCTTAAATAGGGACATTTTCTAGGTAGGCTCAGATCACATGAGCTCTTTAAAAGCAGAACATTTCTCCAGTTGGTGGAAGAAGCAAAAGTCAGAGATCTGAAGCTCTAGATGGATTTAATGCACCATTTATGGCTTGAAAATAAAGGTTGCCACCCAGTAAGGTATATAGTCAGCTTCTAAGAAATGTAAACAATCGCCAGCAGACATCGTGCACTTTGATTTCAGCTGTGAGAACCCAGCCACACTGTACCAGATTTCTGATAAATACAGCTGTGAAGTAATAAATGGGGGTTCCTTCAAGACACCAAGTTTGTGGCAACTTTTATGCAGCAATAGCAAACTAATATCGAGAAGAGGCTATTTTAATATCAATTTAAGTTTGAGTTGAAGGCATAAAATAATAAACAAGACCAAACAGGCAGCTTATTGCAGAAATGATGCAATTCACAATGACTATAAACTTTAATGTCCCATCTTAAGTTCATATTGGATCAAGTGGACAAAAAAATAAGTAAAAGATATAGGAGACCTAATAACATAATTAATGGGATAGTTCTGATGGATATATTTGCACTTTTTTTTCTAAGAGAGATAAGGCATTTTGACTTAAGTGATAGTGGAATGTGGTTTTCTTTTTAATTTCTAGTTTTAATTCATTGCTTTTAGAAAAATTGCCTGAGATTGCATAATATATGGTCAATTTTTGTGAATACTACATGATTACAGTGTAGGAATATTACTCCCACTATAAGTATACAAATGTTAATTTATGAGAAGGGCAGAGATAAAATAACCATACAAAAATAGAAATTAAGAAAATAACCTAAAGAGATCCTGAAGGAATCCTGATAGTTAAACAAAGGAGAAACGGGCCTCTGAAAAGGTATTTATGGAGAGGGAGAAGGAAAATCAGGAACTTGAGATTCTAACATAGGAAAGATTTTAGGGCATATGCTTTTAGGAAGAAGGGCATATGGACAGTATCAAGTGCTGCTGAAAGTTCAAGAAGATAAGGAATACGAAATCTCTCTTGGATTTCTTGACAGTAAAGATTATTGATGACCTCAGCGAGAAACATTTTAGTGGAGAATATGAGAAAACGAACAAGGTAAACTTTTTAGAGATTTAATAATTAAAGGGAGAAGAGAAATTGGAGGTAGCTGGAAGGGAAAGTGGTGCCAAAGGAGAATTACTTTTTAAACAGATGAAAATCTGACCAGATTAAATGCCTGTGGGAAGGATCCAGCAGCCAGGGAAAGGAGTTCTGAGAAGTAAGGGCTTATGAAGGGATTGCTTGAGGTATACCTTAAAGCTCTCTCTGTGTCTAGATGTGAAGAAAATAAATAAGGCTGAAAATTAGGAGTAGAACCATAGGACTAGTGAATGAAAAGAACATTTTCGAAGGCAGTAAATTCAGTTTATTCCACAGGCTACTCTGGAGGATATGAGCAAGAGTGGTTTTACTGTGGCATGCTCTTCCATAGCATCCATATTCTCACCATGGTCTAAGTGGAAAACTGGACTGAGAATTAGACAGACTTAGGTTTGTACTCTCTTACATCGCATGCAGGATGTCTGATGTTGGACAATTCTCTCTCAGTTCTCTCACTCATAAATATGGAGGCTAATTTCGATGTCACAATATTGTGATTAGGTAACTAAGATGACAAATATAAGCTACATAAGATAGTGGCCAGCATATAAAAGATTAGGAACAAGTATTAAATATTCACCACCACTCTCTTCACCACCACTCTCTCCACCCTAACACACACACACACACACACACACACACACACACA
>CAUYQG010081964.1:0-27699 GCA_963574415.1 Tarsius wallacei
ACCTAAGACTTAGACACTATAATACTAGAACTGCCTAACTTACAATTCTTCTAAGTGTATTGTATAAGCTTAACTCAATTCTACTAGACTAAAAACCTCACACCAATTATAGCTAGAGCCAGTTTGAAAGGATGTAGCCCAGTCCAGGATACAGGCTGGGTTCTTAGGAATGTAGCCCAGTCCAAAGTGCATGGTGGGCCACTTCTCAGAATGGCTGATTAAAATTTCTTTACAGAATGGCTGCTCTAAAGTCTTGTTCTCTATATATCTATACTAAACTTAAACCTATGATTCTAATACAAAAAAGCTTGCAATTATATTAAGGTTCTCGAAAATGACCTGAGTTGGAATTATGCTTATATAAAGGCCAAAACCACAGTCTGTGAGAAACAGAAACAATGAGCTTCCACAGTTGACCATGCCTGCTGTAGTTTCAAAGCCTCATACTTAAATCATCAGAGTTCTTTCTGGCTAAATATGCCAAATATTAAAGAGGAAGGAAATGGTGTCTATGGCTCCCGAACACATCCTAGTGGTCTCAGGGTCCACAGCCCTCCCTGATCCCTAATGCTCAGTGGGCCTCTGTGGCCGGTTACCAACAAAAAACTGCTGAACACTCAGTCCAGTGTGGGCAGGTGAGCTTGTAAAACACCCATCATGAAATGGGAAAACGTGTTGAAAGAATCTTCAAAAAAATTTCACTGAAGCTAAATGCAGCCTTTCACAGCAATGCTAGATGGTACATTGATGCCTATGGCTTCCTAGATCATTAACCTAGCAGGGGAAGCCTGTAACACAAGGGGCCCACCCTCCAAAATATAAATCCTGGGTTTTTGGGCCCCCCTTGTATATTGACATACTTTTCCATAGATTTAGTTAAATTATACTATATAGAACAAGATACAGACTGACACTTCATTGAAGCCAGAATCCACATGGTCTAGACCAGGAGATACAATGGCTAAATAAACTTAATCTAGCAACCAGGAGAAACCAAAAATCACTCTTCTCAAATATTATAAAGAGGACAAACAGTTAACAAGATATCCCTTGTTGAGTTAGCCACTGAGATTTTTGGGGCTGTTTATTACTCCAGCAAAACCTGTCCTGACTGATACACTTTGTTTCCTGCTTTGTTCTCTCTCTCTCCACCCCCCATCCCCTTCCTGTTTTCCTCTCTCTGCACACAGATGCTCAAAGAATCAAAATTAGAAAAGAATTACAGCTCCTCAGAGGATGAGGGAAAGGAAGAAACAGAGATGATAAAGCAGACATTCTCCAGGGGAGCAAAGGATAACTGCAGGCTTAGAAAATTGAAATGTTAGTATTTTATGACTGAAATGATCTCAAAATCCATTAGTGAAAAAGCGAGTTTCAGAACATTAGTCCAGATGGTTCCATTTGGCTTGTATAATGTACATTTGTTGTTTAAGTTACTGTTACATATCTATTTATGTATGTGTTTTGGAGTTTATGACATCTCAGAATGCTTCTCAACCAGAAGCAACTGTGCTCCCCCAAAGGACAGACTGCAATGTCTGGGAATTTATTTGGTTATCATAACTGGAGTGAGGGGTGCTACTGGAATCTAGTAGATAGAGACTGGGTGTGTTGCTCAACACCCTGCAGCACCCAGCACAGGCCCTACCACAAAGCATGAGCCAACTTGAGATGTCAATAGTGCCAAGGGTGGGAAATGGTGTACCAGATGCTCCATGGCCCTTTGGCATTCATCTTTACATGCCCTGGGTTGGTGATTGCAAACACAGTGCCTGAGGTCCTCTTCCTACCCACAGGACATGTCTGACCTGTGCACAGGGCAAGTTGGTGATAACAGAGAAGAAAGGCCCTTGAGAGCAGCCATCATTCAATAACTGACAGGAGCTGGTGGATAGATACCTCAGCTCCCTTTCCCTCAGGTGGAATGACTCTGAGGTGTGTCCTATGCTGTCCTCAAGAGCTTCCTAATGGCACTGAGCCCAGGCTTTCACAAGCAAAACTTTTTTTTTTTTTGAGTCCGAGTCTCACTCTGTCACCCAGGCTGGAGTGCAGTGGCATGATCATGGCTCACCACAGCCTTGAAATTCTGGGCTCAGGTGATCCTTCCACCTCAACCTCCCAAATAGCTGGGACTACCGGTGCATGCCACCATGTCCATCTAATTTTAAAATTTTTTTTGCAGAGATGAGGTGTCACTGTGATGCCCAGGCTTGCGTCAATCTCTTGCATTCAAGCGATCCTCCAGCCTCGGCCTCCCAAACTGCTGAGATTAGAGGTGTGAGCCACCATGCCCAGCTTGGAAAATTCCTTGATTATGCATCCTTTACTGGCTGCTTTCTCTTCCTAGTCTAGTTTCTTCATTGCCCTACTGATGCTTCCTGGGAATCACCACTCAGATAAAGTCTTCACACTTGAACCCTTGTCTCAGGGTTGACTTCTAGGGTAACTCAAAGTTAGACACATGGAAGAATACCACGAAATGATTTTTTTCACTAGACTGAGGAATTATGTGTAACTTCTATTTTCTACCTTTTGCATATGCATATTTTATAAATTTTCTACAACAAGGATGTTCTCTGATATGAAAACTCTTTATTGTGGTAAAATATACATAACATAAAATTTATCATCTTCATCACTTTAAGTGTAAAGTTCAGTGGCATTAAGAACATTCTCCAAAAATAGTTTAAGTACAAACTGAAACTCTGTCCCAATTAAACACTAACTTCCATTCCCCCTCCCTCAGCCCTGGCACCCACCATTCTACTTTCTCCATGAATTTGACTGCTCTAGGGATCTTTGTAAATAGAATCATACAATATTTGTCTTTGTATGACTGGCATATTTCACTGAGCATAAAGTTTTCAAGGCCCATCCATGGTGTAGCATGTTAGAACATCTTCCCTGGTTGGGCATGGTGGCTCACGCCTGTAATCCCAGCACTTTGGGAGGCCAAGGTGAGAAGATCGCCTGAGTTCAGGGGTTTGAGACCAGCCCAGGCAACTTGGTGAGACCTCGTCAGTACAGTAAATCAAGAAAAATTAGCCAGGCACGGTGACGCATGCCTGTGGTTCCAGCTACTTGGAAGGCTGAGGAGTAAGTTTTGCCTAAGCCCAGCATTTCCTGGGTGACAGAGATTTTTGATATTCTGTCTCCAAAAAAAAAAAAAAAAAAAAGAACTTCTTCCCTTTTTAAGGCCAAATAATATTCCACTGTATGGCCATTCACATTTTATGGAAATGGACATTTAACAATACATCCCTGTCTTCTTCCTGACTCAATGACCTTTCTCCTCTTCACTAGTGTTAACCAAACTCATGCTGATACTTTCTTTGATATTCTAGGTCCAGAAACACGGTCAAAAGTGGCTTCGAGGGATCATGAGATCAAAATCTGAGTCTGAGACATATATGCTTTCCAGCAAGTTTGGTCCTGACTCATACCCAGTGAAGTAAGAGAATGTGTGACTTATTCTAATGTTTTACTCACCACCTATTGACACCCCAATCTTCTTCTCATCGATTTTAATTTATTTTTTCCCTTTTCAAAGATACACTCATCTTATTCAACATCTATGATGTTAAGTAATAATAATAAAGGAGAAGCTGGGCATGGTGGCTCACATCTGTAGTCCCAGCTACTTGGGAGGCTGATGTGGGAGAATTGCAGGAGCCCAGGAGTTCAGCATCAGCCTGGGCAACCAAGGGTCGCACTGGAGAATTAGTCTTAATACAAACTCATTTCCTGGAGGGTGTGAAAAAAAAGAGTCCTTTTCCCGATAGGCTGGTTTGAGTTCCTCATTTTCATATATTGTTTCTCAGTTGTTCTTTCCTGCTTGCTAATAGCACTTAACCTGGTTTTAGAATATCTTGTTGTCATGCAAGGAAGTGTAGGTGAAACACATCACCAGCACCACTACAATCCAACCGTGAATCCTACTGGGGGAAATTTACAAGCAAAGACATAGCAGAATGATCATTCCCCACCTCCCACCACTCTCCTGTAGAGTGGTGAATGTGAGCCCAGCAGAGTTGGTGGACACCATGGAAAGGGCTCCAAGAGAAAGACTTCACCACCGCTGTGCTGCGTAATTATAGAGGAGGACAGGGAGTTCTGTGACCCTTCTGGAGGAAAAAATGGCTCTTTTAAGAAGAGGATACCTCTGGAACTTGGTTGCTGGCATTCTTCTGTTCTTCTATTGAGCTAACTCAGGCTCAGTGCACCAAGGAATGAGTTTCTAGCACCATCTGAGACTTCCCTCCATATTTTTTCCTATTTGCCTTTTTGGAGAAATGATGCAATACGCTTCTAAAAAGAAGCCTGGGTGTGGTAGCTCACACCTGCAATCCCAGCACATTGGGAAGCCAAGGTGGGAGGATTGCTTGAGGCCAGGAGTTCAAGACCAGCCTGGGCAACATAGTAAGTCTTCGTCCTCATCTCTATAAACAAACAAGCAAAAAACTGTACTCCTAAACTCTAAATCCATAAAAATATTTTCTGTCTCATTTGATTTTATGCTTCCTATGAGTACACTCACCACATCTGCTCACCAAAAACCTTAGAATATGTGTTTTTAAGTTAAACCTAACTTAGATTTTTTTTATAAACTGTCTTTAACATTTCTTGAGATAACATGTGATTTTCCTCAGCAGTAGAAATATCAAGGTCACCAAAGAAACATCTATTCCTTATGGAAGGAAGGATGTGAATTAATTTTTAGCTTTTCAAAAATACCAAAAGGAAAATGGAATCAGGAAAAATTTAGGGAATGTCAGGTGATTAAAAAAAGAAAGATTAGAATTAGGCTTAATCATTCTCAACATGAGTAGAATTGTTGTAGATGCAGACCATCAACTATGGCCTATGAAAGATTTCCAAGATAATTACCCAAAGAACATAAATCACTCTACCAAAAAGACACTTGCACATACATGTTTACTGCAGCACTATTCACAACAGCAAAAACAGGGAACCAACCCAGATGCCCATCAAAAGTGGAAGAGTAAAGAATATATGGTATATATATACACAATGAAGTATTATAAAACCATAAAGCAGAACAAAATATTGTCCTTAGCAGCAACATGGATGCAACTGGAGACCATCATTCTAAGTGAACTATCACAGAAACAAAAAGCTAAACACCACATGTTCTCACTAATAAGTTGGCCCTGATTACTGGTCACATGTGCATAAAGGTGGGAACAACAGATGCCGGGCACTGCTGAGGGAGGGAGGGAGGGAAGAATGGAAGGATGGATAAAGGGCACACACAACACACTGGGTACCAGGTTCACTACCAGAGAGCCCACTAGCAACCTAAACCTCACCTGCATGTAATTTACTTAGGTAGTAAATCCCCACATGTGTCTCATAGCTCAAATAAAGCAAATATTTCCTAGATAATTCAAAATAGTTCCTAAAGCTGCTAGCACTCTAGTTACTCCTTCCCTACAATGAAATAAGGAAAATTTATTTTATTATTATCACTTTAAATTGTGGAAACTGAATGAGTGAGTGTATCTTTGAATAGAGAAAATATAAAATAACAACTATAAACCTGTCTTTAAAAAATAAGTTAGCTTTAATTAAAATAATCTCTTATGTTTTTTATTTTTCCAGGCACAGGGTTTAAGGAAAAAGTTAAATAAGCCAGTTGTGGCATCTCACGGCTGTAATCCCAGCACTTGGGGAGACTGAGGCGAGAGGATTGCTTGAGGTTTAGGAATTTGAGACAAGCCTGGCAACATAGCAAGACCCTGTCTCTATAAAAATAAAATAAATTAAATGAGCTGGAGGTGGTAACATGCAACAGTACTCAGGAGGCTGAGGTTTGTTATGAACTGAAGGCTGAGTCCAGGAATTTAAGGCTGCAGTGAGCTATGGTCACCCCACTGCACTCTAGCCTAGGCAACAGAGCAAGACCCTGTCTCTAAAAAAAGAAAGAAAAGTTACTAAAACTAAAATTATTTCTCTCTCAGGACAAATTTGACCTTGGATTTACCTTCTAGCTCTGTTTACTAGAAATTTGATTAAGTTAGAAGATCAGTTGTATAACCAGCAATGTTGTTTATGGGAAAAGTAATGCTTGACTGGTAAACCACATCTAAACAGGGAGTTCTGTGAATGAACCATACATACTAGGAGAGAAGACATCACTTTGAACTTCTTGCATTCAATGACTCTTATAACTAGGCCAAGATCCCCTATCCTCATGGGCTGCTACAGGATATGTTGGTTCCTCTGTGGAGTTTGAGGCTGTTGAATCAAGCTGTAATGTGAGAATATTGGGGTTACTTGTGAGAATATTTGTTGAGTAATACAAGGTGTTAAACACCATGCTAGGCAATGGAAATGCAAACAAGCGGCAAGACCAACATGAGTCTAGATTTATTTGTAGACAAAAACCAATGTCTGGGGGCTAAAATTCTGGAGTGGCACTAAGTCTGAAGATTTATAAAAAAAAAAAAGATTTATTGATCCTAGATTTTTGATTAACCCTCCCACTGTAAGCCAAAGAAGACCTCTCTTACCCTAGGATTCTAAAGTGCTAGGAGATCATGCCAACCTTACCTGCTGACTGGAACTGGCTTTAACTCACTTCTGCTCTTTCTCCATGTTGTTAATGTTTGTTTGTTCATTTTTCTTTATCCTTGCATCCACCTGTAATCTAAATATATCTTATGAGGGCATATTTTTTCCAGGACAAGTGAAGAGAAAATATTAAAACTAGAAGATTCAACTTCATATGGAAAAATCATATTATTGGATCTTGTTGGCATCATGAAGAATGAAGCTAAGGATAAGGGAACTCACTAAACATATTGCCCTTGGAGAGGAAATATTTAACCTTTACTTCCTGAAGTGCTTGTTGGTAAAATATACCCTTAATACACATGTACTTCATTGTATTCTCTTCACTGTGATTTGTTCAGCCAATGCTTGTGCCTGAGTACACAAACCATGACCATTGCAAATACTTCCTTAACTTTTTGTAAATGAGGCTCCTTTCAAGGCCTTTCCTCAAATTCTTAGTCTCACTCATCCTAAACTTGCTTTTTAAACTCATTTACTCCCTCAAACAATCAGCTTCTCCCACACCATCAGTTTCTTACTGGCCCTATCTTCTTGCTCAATCTGGGCTAAATCTCATGATCAATCATATTAAATTAGTTTCTTCTATACTCTAAACACCTTTGCTTTTTTATTCTGACCCCATGCCTACTTGAGAAAGTCTCAATCCAGAACCAATTCAGCAATGATAGGCACTGTGGATTGTCTACTCAGCAGCCATCACCACCACCACATTTTCCTGATTAACAGAACCTTGAGTACTTTCAGATTTCAGTCAGCAATGTGTTTGAGCCCAGAGAAGTCAGCTGGGATTGGTTTAAGCCAGCAGTTCTCAGCCAGAGGTAATTTTTTTAACACCCCAGAGACATTTGGCAATGTCTGGAGATATCTTTGGTTATCCTGACTAGAGCAGTGAGGGCACTACTAGCATCTCGTGGGGAGAGGCAGGAATGCTGAATATTCTACAATACACAGGACATCCCCCTTCAACAAATAATTACCAATCTCCAAATTTCAGCAGTGCTGAAGCTAAGAAACCATGGTCTAAGCTAACCAAGGTGGTCTCATTCCCATTTTCTAAAAGTCAGTTCACAGTGGGCATTTGGACCAGATTCTAACCAATGAGATATAAGAAAAACCTACTTGGAAATCTTTTTTCTCCTTTTTAAAAAAAAAAATTCTTTTTTTTATTGTAAGCATGTGAGGTACAAGTCAGGATTGTGTACATAAGTGCTCTATGTACAGGTGAAATTTGGGCCTCCTATCAGACCTCATGTCTCCTGGATTAGGATTAGGCACCCCTATTGATGTTATGTGCACCCCCTCCCTCCCTCATTTGACAGTGTCTCACAACTGCTAATCCCTTTCTTTCTTCCCCTTTTTTTGAGTTGAAGTCTCACTCTGTCATCCAGACTGGAGTGCAGTGGCACGCTACTGGCCACCACAGCCTTGACCTGCTGGTCTCCAGCGATTCTTCTGTCTCAGCCTTCCAAGTAGCCAGAACTACAGGTGTGCGCTACCATGCCTGGCTAATTTTTGATTTATTGAAGAGATGAGGTCTCACCAAGTTGCCCGGGTGGGTCTCAAACCCGTGGGTTCAGGCAATTAACTCACCTCGGTCTCCCAAAGTGCTGGGGTTGCAGGTTGACCCACCAAGTCCAGCCGCTAATCCCTTTCTTATAGTATTATGATAGATGTTCAGGGTCCACTTCTGAGTGAGAACATGTGGTAATCAGTTCTTTCTTTCTATGATAGATCACTGAGTATGATAGACTTTAAATCCATCCAAGTTGCTATGAAGTCCATAATGCTGTCCTTCTTAAGAAGAGCCTGCCCATGACTTCCTGGTTTGGCTTGTTTCCTTATATTAATAGAATGTTTGAAAAAAGATATCATGGAAATACTAAGGATGGAAGAGTAGAAAGATGGGAATAATCTGGACTTTTATGACATTTTTAAGTTGATAAACCAACCCCTGGGCTTTTTCCTATGTAAGACGAACCCCTATTGTTAAGTCACTTTGGGTCAACTAATCTGTTACTTGCGGTCCAAAGCATCCTTCTTTATGAACCCCTGTGTCTCTTCACTCCTCCATCCAGGAGTTGAGATCCCAGAATCACTCATCAAGGATCCATTACACATGTACGCTTTCTAGGTTATTTTGTTGGTTTGAGTCAGTCTCACTCTCTTCCCAGGCCGGAATGCAGTGGCACAATCATGACTCACTGCAAACTTGAATTCTTGGGCTCAAGTGATCTTCCAGCCTCAGCCTTCTGAGTAGCTAAGACTACAGGCCCACACCACCATATCCAGCTAGGTTTTATTTTATTTTTTTTGTAGGGACAATATCTTGCCAGTTGCCTAGGCTGGTTTCGAATTCCTGGGGTCAAGCGATTCTCTCACCTCAGCTTCCCAAAGTATTGGGATTAGAGGCATGAACCACCACACAGGGCCACTTCCTGGGTTAAACAAGACTATCTATGCTACTGGAACTTCTCCACATGGAGAGTTCTTTTTTTTACCTCCTTCTTTGATTCATGTCACCTTTTTCTTTATGTAATGCAGAAGGTACTTCCCACTTCACAGAAATTATAAACACCAGATGATGAAACTCCCGTAATTTCCTGACATTCCTTAGAAATATGTCAACATCCACACACATCCCTGTTTCCTTCCCTCATTGACACCCATTGCCCCCCTCCATTCTGCTACAAGGACAGACAAGTCCCTCCTCTTGTTTGAAACTAATCCCTTCCTCTGTGCTCTGGATCCTATGTCCTCCTGCCTCTTTAGGGACACTATTCCACTGATGATATCCTCTCTCTCCTGAGTCTTCCACCCCCACACCCTCTGTAGTGCAGGACCCCCATTGTAGACAGGGTGCTCATGTAATGTTTACCTATTTTGAAGAAATCACCCAGAGGACAGGTTGGCAAAGACATGGGTTTATTAGCACTTACAGGAGGGACTGATGGGGGCTGGGCAGTACAAAGCTCTCTGCACCCCTAGTAGACACGGGGAGAGATTATATACCTCCAACATGGGAAAGGGAGCAAGACAAAATAATTGCATTACTTGCAAAGAAGCAGGACCAAGAAAGTGGACTCTCTTAGTAACTGCCTTGAGTATGCAGGTGTGCACATCTCCAAGGGCATCCTGGCTAGGTATAGATGGCCTTGGCCAGCGGACATCCCTCCAGTCGGGAAACAGTCATCAGCTGGGGAGGGGTAGCAGGGCATATGTCCTGCATTTACCCCACACCCTCCCTTCTGATTCTTCCCCAGGAGCATTTAAATTTACTCAAGAGGCCAGGTGCAGTGGCTCACTCCTGTAATCCCAGCACTTTGGGAGGCAGAGGTGAGAGGATTACCTGAGCCCACAGGTTTGAAGCCAGCCTGGGCAACATGGCGAGACCCTGTCTCTACAATAAATCAAAAAATTGGCCAGGTGTGGTGGCGTGTGCCTGTAGTTCCAGCTACTTGGAAGCCTGAGGCAGAAGGAAGTATTGCCTGAGCTCAGCAGGTCGAGGCTACAGTGGCTGTGTGTGTGCCACTGCACTCCAGCCTAAGTGACAGAGGGAGACTCCAACTCAAAAAAAAAAAAGTACTCAAGAAGGATTGCAAACGTTTTCTGTAAGGGGCCAGATACATATTTTAGACTTTCTGGATACACACACACACACACACATGACCTATGTATAAAGGAATATATGAGTATATAAAAATGTACAAACCATTCCCAGCTCACTGGCCATGCAAAAGTTGGATGCAGACAGATTGCATCTCCCATACTCCAGGCTGTAGTTTGCTGAACTCTGGGCTAAAGAAAGAGAAATAAGATATTCTCAGAAAATAGTCAGGGCTGGGTATAGTGGCTCACACCTGTAATGCCAACACTTTGGGAGACTGAGACAGGAGCACCACTTGAAGCTAGAAGTTCAAGACCATCCTGAGCAACACAGTGAGGTCTCTGTCTCCACAAAAAACATTTTAAAAAAATTAGCCAGGCATGGTGGTGCATGCCTGTAGTCCCAGCTACTTGAGAGGCTGAGGCAGATGGATCACCTGAACCCAGGAGGTTGAGGCTGTCGTGAGCCATGATTGTGCCACTGCACTCCATTCTGGGTGACAGAATGAGATCTTTACAAAAAGGAAAAGAAAAGAAAAATGTCACCTGAACATGTCCTGACTCCCCCCTACTCCCTATCTTACTATATCTGCCTCTTTTAACCAAAAGTCTGCTGGGACTGGGTCTCATGGCAGCTGAGTAGGTGTGTGACTGGTGTCTCTGTAGGAGTCCCTGTAGGACTGTCTGTTGAAATGTCCCCCTGCACCAGGAAAAGAATCTTGAGATAAGCTACAGAACACTCTTGGTAAGGACCAGACATAATCCATCCCAGGAAGTCTGGCCCATAGGGGTCTTTGGATTTCCTAGAGTAGAGTAGACATCACATACGTCTGTGTGTGTGTGTGTGTGTGTGTGTGTGCGTGTGTGTGTATGTGTGTGTGTGTGTATTACCTCTGGAACCCAAGAACCCCAAGAGGAACACTGCTTCTAAGTATATGAGGAGGCAAGGCAATGAAGAAACAGCAAGACATATCTGCACACCTTCCTGGTGCAAACCTGGGCCCACTGGGACACAGAACCCATCTCCTTTCATCATGTGGGAAGCTAACCATGTTCTAACACTCCAAATCCAAGTTTCCAAAAAGCAGGGTAACATGTGAGAAGACACGGCAGCTGAAAAGATAACAGTCCAACATAATTGACACCCAGCAAAATAGAGCTACTAAAATAGATATTGACTTCAAATAAGAATAACAAAAACAGCTGGGCACAGTGGCTCATGCCTGTATTCCCAGTAATTCAGGAGGCTGAGGCAGGAGGATTGCTTGAGCCCAGGTGTTTGAAGCTGCAGTGAGATACATCTGCACCACTGTATCCAATCTGGGCCACCTCTGAGAGATAATGTGGAGCCCACATCTCAGAGTCATCTACCCTGAGGTGAGGAGAAAGAGCACCAAAGTGCATATACACCAAGCCCAGGTTTTGGTTGAGCGTTGTCCTGGGAAGTGTTTTTCCTTTGGAACTTCCCCCTGGCATGTGGCAGATCAACCAGACTCTGGTGGCAGCTGCTGACTACCAGAAGTCACTGGAATGGTGAGAATAAAGAATATAGCCAGACCATGTATGGTGGCTCACACTTGTGATCTCAGCCCTTTGGAAGGCCCAGGTGGGAAAATTGTTTGAGGCCAGGAGTTTGGAACCAACCTGGGCAACATTGAAAGACCCCATCTCTACAAAAATGAAAAAAATTAGCCAGGTGTGGTGGTGCATGCCTGTAGTCCCAGCTACTCCAGAGACCGAGGCAGAGGATTTGCCTGGGCCCAGGAGGTTCAGGTTGCAGTGAGCCATGATCATACCACTGCACTCCAGCCTGAGCAACAGAATGAGACTCTGAATCAAAAGAAAAAAATAAAAGAAATAAAAAGAATATAGGCATAGTGAATTGGTGCAATGGCTCACACCCAGCACTTTGGGAGGCCAAAGCAGGAAGACTGCTTGAGACCAGGAGTTCAAGACCAGCCTGGGCAATGTAGTGAGACCACCTTCTCTACAAAATAAATTTTTTAATTTGAAAGGTTATAGGCAAAGCATGATCTAATCTACTACACACAGGAATCCATTTTGATCCCCTGCTTACTTGACAAGAGAAAATCTAAGAGCTTTGGCAAAAGCTCATGAACTACCCAAATTTAAATGATTGTGTCCATAGTATTTTCTCTTCCCTACTTCTATTCATGGTGGCTCCATCTTTTCTGTGGCTTAGGCTGAAAACCTTGGACTTACTCTTTCCTCCTCTTTTCCCCTCATACTCCACATCTACTAACTGTTAGATCCAGAATCCCATTAGATGCAGAATTCTTTCAGCCTTGGCAGTGAGCTTCCTGGCCCTTAGCATCACTCACCTGCATTATCCCAGCATTCCCAAGAAAGCCAAAAGATTATAGTGAAAGACCCAGAACTTAGCCCTTGGCCTCCTCTCTCAGCCCAAGATGTCCATTCCAACCACATCACAACCACATCACACTAGTCAGGGTCCCCAGGAAAAATTCAAGTCCACAGGGAATCCCTCAGAAGACAGCAGATGGTATAGAAAGAGACCAACCAAGTCGGATGTGGTGGCTCAAACCTATAATCCCAGCACTTTGGGAGGTGGAGGCAAGAGGATTGCCTGAGCCCAGGGGTTCAAGACCAGCCTGGGCAACATGGCAATACCTCATCTATACAATAAATCAAAAAATTAGCCAGGCATGGTGACACATGCCTGTAGTTCCAGCTACTTGGAAATCTGAAGCTGAAGGATCACCTGAGCCCAGCAGGTTGAGGCTGCAGTGGTCATGAGCATGCCACTGCACTGAAACCTGGGTGACAGAGTGCGACTCTGACTCAAAAAAAGAAAAAAAAGAAAAAGAAAAAAAGAAAGAAAGAAAGAAAAGAAAAGAAAGAAAGGAAGGGACTAACCATTGGAGACAGACTCCAAATCCCTGTTATGCCATTTATCCACTGAATAACAATGGACAAGCCATGAGACCCTTCTGTGCCTCAATTTTTCAAACTAGAACATGGGGCTGATATGGAATACTACACAGCCACTAAAAAAGGAGCAAAGGTGTGTCCTTTGCAGCAACATGGATGCAGCTAGAGACCCTTATCCTCAGCGAATCAACACAGGAACAGAAAACTTAATACCACATGTTCTCCATCACAAATGGGAGTTAAAACTAAATACACACAGGCATGAGGATGGGAACAGATACTGAGACACTCCTAAAGAGGGGAGGGAGGGGAGCAATGGTTGAAAAACAAGCCACTGGGTACCATGGTCCACCACCTGGATGATGGGCTTAATAGAAGCCCAAGTCTCACCATCATGCAATATACCCATACAACAAAACTGTGCGTATACCCCTTGAATCTAAAAAAAATTTAAAAACTGACCAGGGACAATGGCTCCCATCTATAATCCCAGCAGTTTGGGAGGCGAAGGTGGGGGGATTTCTTGAGGCCAGGATTTCAAGACTAGCCTGAGGATCACCTGAGCCTAGGAGGTTGAGGTTACAATGAGTCATGATTGGGCCATAGCACTCCAGCCTGGGTGACAACAGGGATTGCTTGAAGTGATTACCATGTTGAGTCATGCTTAGCTAGCAGTGGTACCAGCCCTCTAAGTGGTATTTTTTGGTTGTCATGATGACCAGAGGGTGGGGAGGAGCGCTTCTGGCATTTTGTGAGTGTTATGAGCTGAACTGTATCACCCCCCCAAAAAATACATATGTTGAAATCCTAACTCCCCATACTTTGGAATGTGACTAGAGATTTTTTTAATACTTCAAACACATGGCAGGAAATGGACATCCCAAAACAAAGACTTAAGGTTATATGTGCACGGGAGATTTCCAAACTGAAATTTGTAGGTACCATTTCTGTATTCTGTCCTGGATAGGTAGTTTGATATTGACAACTAGCCTAGTATCTATTTCTTTCTAATAGTGCAACTGGGGTGAGAAGAGCATGATAGTAACATGACCCCAGGAAGCCAGAGTGTGCTGGCTGTGTGTGTATGCAGTGTGTGTGTGTGTATGTGTGTGTGTATGCGTGTGTGTGTGTGTGTGTGTGTGTGTGTGTGTGTGTGTGTTGCCTGCATTTAGTATGAAATGTAGGTTCAGAGAAAGGGAAATGGATATTCCAAAATGTAACAAATAATATAAAGCTCAAAACTCAGGGAAACAAGGAAACAAAGAAGATATATTTCAAATAACAGGACAGCTTTGCAATCACACTAATTAAGTGCAAATGCATCAGCATTGGACAGAGAGACACCTTGTATCTTCAAGCTTCAGCACCACAAGGCCACTTTGTTCCTGAACATCCCCTAACATGGTCTCCCATCACTTTCCTCTGGCTCATTCTCCTGCCACACTGCCTTCCTTGTCAGACTTGAACATCTGAAACAAGCACCTTCCTTGAGGTCATTCACTGGTCTTTCCTTCTGTGTGTACATATTTCTGCAGGGAACATGGTGACTCCCACCCTTTCTTTTTCATGGTCTCTGTTCCCTTCTCACCTTGTTTGCAGATCCTGTATGTAAGCCCAGTAAAAAATAACACTTTATCTACATTATCATTCTACCTTCTTTCTTGCTCTTCACAGTATTTCTCTACATCTGAGGGGATGGCATATATATATGTATATTTGCTTGTATTATTTTTCCATCATCAGATTGTAGAGACTTTTGTTTCATAGTTTCATAGGATCATTCACTCATGCTTAGGCAGTGCCTGCAACATGTCAAAATTCACTTTATATTTCTCAAATGCACTAAACGTTTTCTTATGAATACTATAGAATACGTGCCTCATCCAAAGACTGAGAGTTGGGCAGGAATACCTATTCAGGGACAGCAATGAAATCCCCTAACAAAACAGAATCATACACAAAATATAGAAATCAACTTCTCTTGGGTGAACATTACCAGAGACTGGGGTGCTTGGTGGGAGGGGATATTGGAGAAATGTTGCTCAATGGATACAAAATTAAAGTTAGACAGAAGGACTAACCTGAGGTCTATTTTACAGCATGGCAACTATAGTTAATGATAATATATTATAATCTGGAAATAAACTAATATGGTAGAGGTTAAGTGTTCTCAACACAGAAATGATGACTATAAAGTACTACAGATGTTAATTGCCTAAATTTAGCCATCCCATGATGAATACATATTCAAAACATCATCCTGTACAGAATAAATACTGTACACACATTTTTATTTGTCAAAGTAAAAATAAACAATGTATTAAAAATAGAAAATAATTTATGGCTAGTTATAAATGGTATCATCTGTAATGAGTTGGCAATATATGCCTTTGTCATTATCACTTTTTAAGTTTTATTTTTTATTAATTGATTTTATATTAAATGTGGCAATTCAGGGTTGGACATACTCATGGGTGACAGGAACCATTATCACTTTCTTTCTCTCTTTTTTTTAGTAGTCACATCAAAAACATAGAAGAAAGAAATGATACACAAACTTCAGAATTTTTTCTTCTAGGATTTTCAGAGACAGCAAAATTGCAATTTTTTCTCTTTGGGCTGTTCCTGCCTATGTACCTGACCACCATGCTTGGGAACCTGCTCATCATCCTGGCCACAATCTCAGACTTCCACCTCCACACTCCTATGTACTTCTTCCTCTCCAATCTGTCCTTTGTAGACATCTGTCTTGTCTCTACCACTGTCCCAAAGATAGTGGTGAACATCCAGACACAGAGTAAGGCTATAACTTATGCAGGCTGCATCACCCAGATGTACTTCTTTTTACTTCTTCAACATTAGACATCTTGCTCCTGACTGTAATGGCCTATGACAGGTTTGTGGCCATCTGTCATCCTCTGGACTACAAGGTCATCATGAAGCACAAGCTCTGTAGGCTGCTGGTTCTGGTATCTTGAATCATGAGTGTCCTGAATTCCTTGTTACAAAGCCTAATGGTGCTACCACTGTCCTTCTGTACACACTTGGAAATCTACCACTTTTCTGTGAAATTAATCAGATAATCCACCTTGCCAGTTCTAACACTTTTATTAATGACATGATGATGTATTTTGCAGCACTGCTCCTGGCTAGTAGTTCCCTTGCTGGGATCCTTTACTCTTACTTTAAGATAGTTTCCACAATATGTGCAATCTCCTCCATTCTGGGAAAGTATAAAGTATTTTCCACCTGTGTGTCTCACCTCTCAGTTGTCTCGTTGTTTTATGGTACAAGTCTAGGAGTGTACCTTAGTTCTGCTGTGACCCAAAACTCACACTCAAATACAGCAGCCTAAGTGATGTATACTGTTGTCACCCCCATGTTGAAACCCTTCATCTACAGTCTGAGGAATAAAGACTTAAAAGGGGCTCTGAGAAGATTATTCAGAGGGAAGCAATAAAGGACATAAGAATTTCTGACTCAAAGCCCTAAGCCTCAGAGCCAGAAATTCAGACTCATTAATCAGGTTATGGATGCGGAATTTACTTCCATTTATGTCCTAGGTTGTCTTTCCTTGATGTCAAGTGCATTATGGAATTTATGCTACTTGTTTATAAAGCTTTTTTGCTCTGGTATTCAACTGTTTCTTCCTTTGCCATTTTCCTACTTTCCAAAGTTATTTCCAGATTAGTGCTAGAAACAAAGTGGAGATTCTGATTTGTCCTATAAGGTGATGAGATGTCTCAGCCCTTCAGAGTCAACTACATTTGGCAAGTATACCTTCATTAACATAATTTGACTGCTCTTGAATATCTGAGACCATACTTTTTCACTTTTGCATTCATAATTCCTTTCTCTACCACTTCCTTAACTGCTCTTTCTGATCATGTAAACTTAACATGCTAAGGAGTTTTATAGCTAGTCGTGGTATTTTATTATCCTTGTTAGGATCCCATCCTCTATTCATCTCCATGTCCACGGTGCCTACTAGCTTTCCTGGCAAACTATAGGAAGGAAAATATTGTTTACTGAGTCCATGTTTTGAGTGTAATCTATTAAGGAAGACAGATCTGAGTGAATCAATTGATTTCATATGCCCTTAGAGTCAGACTGTCTTAAACATGTTGGAGTAAATTTTTCAGTCATACATTGTATTACTATGGATGATTTGTTTTCAATGATGCACATCTACCCATTGAAGTATGAAAGCTCTGTGCCCATGTATAAGTTTATTCATTGGAGTGCAGGATTTGAGGTAATAATTTATATTACTTCCTTGTCTCATCTTGCTGATTGTGCTTAAGATTTCCCAGTGCTGCCTACATATATGACTCCTTTGTTGTCCTAACTAATGTCTCCCACTTTTAAATTTTTTTGTCACAATTATAAAATGTAGGAAAGTGTATAAAATGTGTATTTACTTTGTCATCAATTACCTTATCTTTTTTATACTCAAATTCTCCTCAGTCTTCATGATCAAAGAATGACTTAAATAGATTTGAATTGCTGCCCAATATAGTCTCTGGGAATAGACACTTTTGATTTAGGATTACAACTTATCCCTGTAAAAACATATTTGTTCTTTCTATCTCTCCTGTTTACCTAGAGATGGATCTCAAAAATAGTCTTATTTTAATAAAATTATAAAAAATAGGCATAAGTAACCAAGTAATCATTAGGGTTTCCTTCAAATATCTGCACACTTTCAAAATATAAGACGCCTAAGAATATTCTGAATTTCTTTAGTTCCATTTACATTGATTAGTGTATCAATAAGCACCTACTGCATAAAAAGGCATCATAATATTAAATGGCTTAATGTTGTGCTTTAAAAAAAAACAAAGCAAAATACATACCAGTGTATGTTGGAGAAGTTTCCACAATAAGCTTTAGGATATTTGAAATTTTGAGAGGATAATAATATTCAGTTCATAACTATCCAACTCTAGTTTGTTCTAGATAGTTTGGAAAGCAAAGCCCTTTTGGGTGAGGAACTGCAGGAATCTCACAATGCTGCCTACAGCTTCTTCTGAACATCTGAACATCTCATGACCGTTCACATTCGGTCAATGTATATCAAATATCTAAGCTCAAATTAAACTGTTGTAGGGGTAACTACTCCTTACAGATAAGGTATCATCAAGACGCAGAGATAAGGTTGGAGAAGTACAATCCTTTTAAAGTCAATATAGGAGTGAAGAAATCAATGGAGAATAAAATTATCAGCCTGAAGGAGAAATAGACATGCAAGTGTTTTACATTTCTGTTGGTGCTAAATGGTTATGAATTTTGTAACAGTGAAGATAAGAGCTTCATGAAGAGTTGAGAGAGTTTCTAAAAGATTGGAGTAATAATGTCCACATCAAGAAACACCAGCTTAGCAAATATTTCCAAAACTAGAAGCTTACAAGAGTCTACAAATTTTGTATAGGACTATTTGGATCCAACACATATTTGGAGGGGCTCAATGATGAAGTCCCTGGGTACAAAACAGCATAGGCTGGTGGACTCTCAAGCACTCCACTCCCTGCACAGGACCCTGGGAAGAGGTACCCCTTCGAGACCACAACTCCCTGTCTTTTGGGAGCAGGACAGTGCTAGAGTCATTTTCTCTAGCAAGAAACTTTTCTGGTGCCACAATGAGCTCAGTTACAGGGGACTTGGGTAGAGTCACAATAGCTGCTATCCATTGAACATCTGCTCTGTGCCAGGTAATTTCCAGTGAGCTTTAAAATATTACTTACTTCTCACATAAACTCCATAAAGTAAAGATAATTTCTAAAATTTGCATTACCTGTCATGAAGTACACAAGAGACACGTTTAAACTTGTTTATGTGAAAGCTGAGTTCCCAGGTCCAACATTTCACCACCTACATTCAGACATGAGGTGCACAGTAGAATTATTGCTTGAAAAGTCTTCAAAATTATACCAGACTCTAATGCTGGACCATGCCCAAGATCCTCAAAGAGTGAAGCACAGAACAAAGCAGGCAGCGTCAACATCAACAGAAAAATAGTGATGAATGCAGAACTTCCCATATGTTAACATTTTTCTTGGTAATTTTTTTGTGGTTGGGGCTATCCTGCATGTTGTAGGAGGCTGAACAGCATCTTTGGCTTTAATTCTCCAGGTGCCAATAACACTTTCCCAGCTTTAGTCACTTAAAATTCCACCAGGTATTTCCAAGTACCTCCTGGAGGCATAGTCACCCTGGCTGAGAATTACTGACCTAGAGAATGATAAACATCTTGAAGGATTTCTAATAAAAACTCATCTTCTTCCTTGGTTTATAACTTTGGGAAGGTCAAATAACTCTCTTGAGTCCTATATTTGCAAGATGTTTTCCTGAGAGTCAAATTGGCCTAGCTAGAACTGAGAGATTGATGTGTTTGCTTGCTTGACTAATTTATAATTAATTTATTTAACATGTTAAAAAGTATCTGTCAGACTCATCAATGCAGGGATTATTATTGACAATTAAGTGATGCCCATTCAGAAGAGACTGAAGTTTGGAGGATGTACGAGACTGAAGAAGGAATGGGAGACATAAATTGGTTCCAGTACAAAGAACAGTACCACATGCTCTCACTAATAAGTAGACCCTGAACATTTACTACAATGCTATAAGGGATAGGCAGTAGCAGGATACTTCCAGGGTGGGTGAGAGGGAGGGACATAACTTCAGTAAGGGTACCTGATCTCAAACAAGGCAAAGTGGGGACCAAAGGGAGGCCTAAACTTTACCTATACAATGACCACTTGTATACGTAATCCTGAATTGTACCCATCTTTAAAATGAGTGAGTGAATGAATGAATGAATAAATAAATAGATTCCAGTAAAACTAGAACATGTCCAAGTTTTGCGGTTAAATAAAAGAAACATATAATATTGGGCATGCGAGAGTGTGCAATGAATTCAGGGCTTATTTTTAAGATGGCTGTATTTCAGCATGCTTCTGTATTAAATAGAAATCTCTAGACCAATGGATTGTTTTCAAATACCACCTTGTAGCAGCAGGTCAGAAGACATACATCTTCCAGTATCATCTCTCCCACTGGATATTCACATGAAAAAATAAATATTATTTGATAAATAAAAATGGGATGACTAAAGAGATTTCTCTTGCAATTATTTCCATTTTTCTCATGCTGAGCATGCCCTGTTTGTGGGTTTGTTAGTCTGCAGATTTCCTTTCTTGTGTCTTTTTTCTTGTTTTTGTATTAGGATAATTTTTGCCTCGTCGAATGAGTTGGGAAGTGTTCCCTCTACGTCTACTTTATAGAAGAGATTACAGAGAGTCTGCCAGCACTAACCGTAGCCCTTAAGAGACCTTGCATGTTTCCATTGAGTAGTAAAGTCTCCATTATTTGCTTGTTTGTTTATTTTTTTATTTTTTTTCTTTTCTTTCTTTCTTTTTTTTTTTTTTGTAGAAATGAGGTCTCATTGTGTTGCCAGGCTGTTCTCAAATTCCTGGGCTCAAGCAATCCTCCTGCCTCAGTTTCCCAAAGTACTGGGATTACAGGCATGAACCACCATGCCCAGCCTATTCTTTCCTATTTCAATAATAAGAGCATGCCCTTACTAGCCCACTGACAAGATATGTGGCACAGCCCACTCACAGCATGAAGCGTAGCTGCCCAGTCCCTACAACAAGAACTGAACACTCACCAGTAAGCTGTAGAAAGTACACCTATACTCCACAGATCTACGATGGTAGATCTCTTAGTGAATACTGATTATGTGCCAGGCACTGCTTATCTATACTGAATCCCCACATTTACATCAAAAAGTAGATACTATTTTTATTCTCATTAATGGATAAGAAAACTGAGGCTCAGTGATCACAAACCTGCTCTGGGGACACACTGGTATCAGGCTACCATAATTTATCCAGATCATCTGCAATCCTTACACTAGGCTGAGGTGTTCTTAAAATACATACACCCAGGTGTTAGGAGAATTGCTTGTCAGCCTATTGGAGCCATCAACACAAGAACCAAAGGACTGTTCATGGTGGAGAATCATCCACTTAGCCCTCTCCTAGAGCTAAGTTGTGAAGTATTTTCGATTGACTTTAATAGAGTACATTGGCACAAGAAGCTGCTGGTCAAACAGAAAGTCTGACAGTTCTTCCAATAGGTGAATTGCAGTAGCAGAAAAGAATTCCTATTTAATTTTTTAAAAAGTTTTACAATGTCCTCTGTGATTATCAGCTCCTTATGTCTACTCTCTGAGGTGAGGGCCAGCAAACTATGGCCCGTAGGCCAAATCCAACCCACAGCCTGTTTTTGTAAAAGGCTTTGTTGTAACACAATATAGTGGGTTGAATGATGGCTCCTTAAAAGATAAGTTTACTGGGAGGCCCAAACTTCACCTCTCTGATGACCACTTATGTATCTAATCCTGAATTGTACCCCACTTCTTTAAAATTAAAAAAAGATAGGACCACATCTTAACCCCTAGTAGTGGTGAATGTGACTTTATTTATAAGAAAGGTCTTCACCGGTACAATTAACTCTCTCAAGATGAGATCATCCTGGGTTATCCAGGTGGACCCCAAATCTAATGACAAGAATCCTTGTAAGACACACATGGGTGCTGAGGAGACCAAGTAACATGGGGACTGAGATTGGAGTGTTGCATCCACAAAACCAGGAATACCTGGAGCCACTAGAACCTAGAAGAGTCAAGGAATGGAGTCACACTTAGTGCCTTTGGAGGAAGCCTGGCCCTTCTGGTACCTTAATTTTGGACTCCTGCGCTCCAAAACTGTGAGAAAATAAATTCCTGTTGTTTTCATTCACCCAGTTTGTGGCTCTTTGTTACAGCAGTCATAGGAAACTGATACACACCATCATACCCATTTGTTTAGGTATTGCCTACAGCTGCATTTACACTACAGTGACAGAGTTAAATTTTGCAACAGAGAACATATGACCCATGAAGCCTAAAATATTTACTATCTAGCCCTTTATGAAAATGTTTGCCAAAGCTTGCTTTAAGTCACTGTCAGGTATTGATTTTATATCCAAAATAAACTTTTCCATTGGGAAGGAATGCAGTGAACAGCACACCTGGGAATGTACTCAGAAAAAAGTTATGTCATGTGAGTTTAAAAATATGAATATACTTACTCCAGTTGAAAAATACTGAATAACCTGCACCTGGAAAATTTATGACAAGAAAATCTACCCCTGTAGCCAATATGAACCTTCTTTATACCCTCTACCTAATGCAATGACTCATTTATTTTTCTCCAGAATCTGTGTCTAGTGCCCAAAATAGAAGTCAGGACAAAGCTCCAGTAAAGATCTTATTTTCACCAGGCATGGTGGCTCATGCCTGTAATCCCAGCACTTTAGGAGGCTGAGATGGGAGAATTGCTTGAGCCCATGAATTTGAGACCTGCCTAGAAAACATAGCGAAACCATGCCTCAAAAAAAATATGTTTTAATTATCTAGGCATGGTGGCAAACACCTGTAGTCCAAGCTCAGGAGGCTAAAACAGGAGGGTCACTTGAGCCCAGGATGTCAAGGCTGCAGTGAACCATGATTGTGCCACTATGCTCCAGCCTGAGCAACAGAGTGATGGTTGATTATGGTCAGGAGACATAACCATATCTCTTAAGTATCCCTCCCAGCAGCTTGGAGGCTCATGGTATAGTTCTTGAGATGTGTCCTGCATGAGAGGCCATTTCCACTGGAGTGGGGTGTTCATTGCAGGGGTGATGGGAACCAATGGTTGGAAAGGAATACGCATCTGGCCCCAAAGGTAAACCCATGGGAATGAACCTGCATGAAAACTTCCTTTTATTTATGGTTTCTTAGCCTCCAGGGAGTTGAATTGCTTAGAGAATTGAGCAGCAATAAAACATTTTCTTTCATGAGATCTCCATAAACTATATATATATATATATATATATATATATATATCTTTGCAGAGATCACCTGCAGTTCAGCAGCACCAGACAGACAAAGAGCACTCACTCTGCGCATCTCCAAAATGTTTTTCCATTCCAGAGACTCACTCCCTGACACCCAGTCCCTTGGCTTTTCTGCAGCCATTGTCCAAGGAGGAAAGGGTCCACTGAGCCAAGTCCACTGAATGACATCAGGAGAAGCCAGAGTAGTCCTCTAAGTAGGTGGGAAAGCTTTGTGGAGGGATAGAAAGCTTTGATTAACCATATCTTCTGGGGCATAGTTGGGAGTGATGAGATAGTGAAAGGGGATTGATTCAAAATCCTGCACAGTTCATATCCCTGGCTCTAAAGGGAATTATTTCAAGTTGTTCCCTCTTCATTTCTTCTTGCTTTTAACCTCAGGGCACAATTCCAGGGCCACTCTCCTTCTGCAGTAGGAACTGACCCTCCTGTAGATATGCTCAATCCCAGGAATCAGCTCTATTTCAACCTCACCGTTTCCTCTTATTTATGAAACGTTGACTGAGTGAGAAAAGACCTGACTTCAAATCAACTAGGTGTGAGTTCTACTTCAATCTTTTCTTTTTATTTTATTTGAAAGATGTGGAGTATGTGTCAAGATTAGGTTCATAAGTGGTCTACATACAGGTGAAGTTTTGGGCCTCCCACTGGTCCTCACTTTGTCTAGTTTAGGATTAGGTAGGTACCCTTAGTGATATCATGTGTCCCTCCCCCTTCCCTGGCAGTGTTTTGCTACTGCCAATCCCTTTCTTGGAGTATTGTGATAAATGTTTAGGACCCACTTATGAGTGACAACATGTGGTGCTCACTTCTTATTTTCTGTGATAGATTACTGAGTATGATAGACTCTAAATCCATCCAAGTTGTTACAAAGTCCATAATGTCCTTCTTTATGTCTGCAAAGTACTCATTCGTGTACATGTACCACACTTTTTTTTATCCAGTCCACTTTCGATGGCAGCACAGTTGATTCCATGTTTTTGCTATTGTGAATAGTGCAAATAATAAACATGCATGTGCAGATGTCTTTTTTGTAGAATGATTTTAGTTCCTCCGGATGTATTCCCAAAAGTGGTCATCATTAATAACTCAAACAACAGATGCTGGTGAGGGTGCAGAGAAAAGGGGACACTTCTATACTGTTGGTTGGAGTGTAAACTAGTTCAACCTCTATGGAAAACAGTGTGGTGATTTTTAAGAGAACTAGAAGTTGATCTTTCATGAGAAACTACTTCAGTCTTTTCTATCCAGAATCTGATGGACCCTGGAGACGTTTCTTACATTTTGTGAGCCTATTTTTTATCAGCACAGCAATGAGATTAAAGAGTCTCAGAGAATGCTTGTGGAACTACAGATAAAATGGGTCAAATTCAGGGCACAGTGTCATTTGAAAAACACACCATTTATTTATTTGTTTATTCATTCATTCTTATAATATGTTCCAAAAAATTAAGAAATCTACACAATATACATAACAAAAAAATACCATAAATGTATACAACAAGAAAAATACTGTGACAGAGGTAAAAGAAAATGAGAGTGCTATAAAATAAGGTGAATGATTACAGAAGTAATCAAAACATATTCCACAAAATGTTGCATGGTAGCCAAACTGGGTCCCTGATACAACTCCGTGAATTCCAGTGAGAACAAAGGGTTCTGTGCTGTTAGGATGAAATGTGTCTACAGAAATGGAAAAAACTTTTTTAAAGTGTTTTTATTTATTTATTTATTCTTATAGATTTGGGGGTACAAGTGCAGTTTTGTTACATGGATATATTGCATAATGGCAAATTCTGTGCTACTACTGTACCCGCCACTCAAATAATATAGATTGTATCCAATAACGTCATTGTTTATTTGCTTACCAATTCTTCTAAGGTAATTTTGGAAAGACTGAATTTTTGTCAAGTGTGGTTACTGAAGTTTCTATTATGTTAGCTTAGTGGTTAGCTACCTAATGGCCATTGTGTTAGTCCTTCAGGAGTCCACCAGACATATCAAAACAGAAAGCCATCATAAATGTTTGCTTTCCTTGGCACCAGGAACCTACACAGGGAATGTGGACTGTCGTGTTCAACACTGCCACTGAGCCAGGAAGGGTGGTGATGAAATGTTAATTAAATCACTGCAATGCTTTCCATCCTGGTTTTGGTCATCTTTTTTTGTTATTCAGAGTTCACTTTCTTGCTCCTAACTTTTGACTATTTTCCAGATTCCTGATAAAGTTGATTATGACAGCTTTCCCAGTACTTTCAATGTTTTCATGAAGTGTTACCCTTTGAAGTTCCCTACTCAAAATTACAAAAAAATAGCTCTAAAATTATACTAACCTATTATGTGCTTATAAACCTTTCAAAACTATATTTTACTGAAAAAGAAAAAAATCATAATGTATGAGGGACTTTTCAGTGACAGAAAAGAAAGTCACAAAATGAACTTGTAAAATAATGTAATATGTGATCGTGTAAGCACTGCAAATTATAGCAAACATGTCAAATATTTGCACTGAAATAGTAAACACTGGTTTCGTGAACAAAGGTAGCTGAGACCAACATGTGAAATGTATTAACTCCACACAGATGGCAGAAAATACAACATAACAATTGAGCTCCTATTTTTGCCTACATAGTAAGTAATAAGGAGTGAGGGGAGATATCAAGAAAACAGGGGTGAGGAGACACGAGCTGAAGAGCTAGAAGCCACAAACGCTCAAGACCAATGCTACTGAAATATTAATGTGCATGTGAAACTGCTGGTAATCTTGTTAAAATATAAGACCTGAATCAGCAGGTTTGGCTTGGGACTCTGCATTCAGAAAAGCCTCTGGGGAATGCTGATCCTACTGGCCCATGGACCACACTTTGGGAATCCAGGCTATAGAGGGGTACAGATGTTGTGGAACTAAGATTACATCTCCACATAGTTGTAGTAGCAAAGAAAAGAATGGAAGAATTCCAAATTCACCAGCTAAAGACAGCAGGAAAAGGTAGTGTCTTATTAATTCTTTCATTTAAAAATAAATACGATCGAATTTCCGTGTTGATAATTGACTATGGCTTTTTCATTCTTATGAGGGTTACTTTATACCCATGGAAACAGGAAATCAAACATGTACTTTAGAATTTCTCCTCCTGGGATTTTCACTGAAGTCAGAGACTCGGTTCATTATCTTTGGGCTGTTACTCTCTATGTACCTGGTCACTTTCACCGGAAACCCGCTCATCATCCTTGCTATCAGTTCAGACTCCAACCTTCACATTGCTGTGTACTTCTTCCTCTCCAACCTGTCCTTTGCTGACATATGCTTTACTCCCACCACTGTGCCAAAGATGCTGCTGAACATACTGACACGCAACAAAGTCATAACATACGAAGGTTGCCTCAGTCAGATTTTTTTTTTTCATTACGTTTGGATGTCTGGACAATTTACTCTTGACCATAATGGCCTATGACCGCTTTGTGGCCATCTGTCACCCCGTGCACTACACAATCATTATGACCCCCTGGATCTGTGGACTGCTAGTTCTGGGGTACTGGTGCATCAGTGTCATGGGTTCTCTGCTTGAAACCTTGACCATACTGAAGCTGCCCTTCAGCACAAACCTGAAGATCCCATACTTTTTTGTGATCTTCCTGAAATCCTGAAGCTTGCCTGTTCGGACACCCTCATCAATAACATACTGGTATGCTTTGCAACTGGTCTTCTAGCTATGATTCCTTTCACTGGCATACTTTTCTCTTACTATAAAATTGTTTTCTCCATACTGAGGATTTCCTTAGCTGGGGGAAAATACAAAGCCTTTTCCTCTTGTGGTTCTCACCTCTCGGTGGTCATGTTGTTCTATGGCACAGGCTTGGGGTCTACCTCAGTTCTGTAGCCATACCATCCTCCAGGACAAGTCTGATGGCCTCAGTGCTGTACACTATGGTCACACCAATGCTAAACCCTTTCATCTACAGTATGAGGAACAGAGAAATGAAGGGAGTCCTGGGGAGACTCCTTGGGAGGGCAACACTTCTCAAGGATGAGGTCACTGCAAGACTTCAATAAGTAGCAAGGCTCAAACCATTAGGAGGTATACTGTATGGACCTTGGCTGTATGCAAACACCTTTTTTAGTTCTGGAATAACCATAGCTTATTGCATCTTGATTTTTACAATTTTTTAAGGCAGCATGTTAATTTTCTAGGGTAGCTATAACAACATGCTACAAACTGGGTGACTTAAATAACAGAAATTATTGTCTCACATTTCTGGATACTAGAAGTCTGAAATCAAGGTTTTGGTAGAGTTGGTTCCTCTTGAAGGGTATAAGACTCTATTTCTTTTTTTTTTTTTTTTAAGTTGGAGTCTCACTCTGTCGCCCAGACTGGAGTGCAGTGGCCGCTTCCGGCCACTGCAGCCTCGACCTGCTGGGCTCCGGTGATCCTTCCACCTCAGCCTTCCAAGTAGCTGGAACTACAGGTGTGCACTACCACGCCCGGCTAATTTTTGATTTATTGTAGAGATGAGGTCTCGCCAAGTTGCCCAGGCGGGTCTTGAACCCACGGGCTCAGGCAATCCACTCACCTCAGCCCTCCCCAGGCGAGGGATTACAGGCTGAGTTACCGAGCCCGGCTAAGACTCTGTTTCATTCCT